>JANHGD010008328.1:88801-99490 GCA_027560375.1 Imantodes cenchoa | reverse complement strand
TAAATTTCTTCTTTTGTCATTAAATCGGCCAAACACTCACCCAGCTTCAGCACTTCTTCACCTCTCTCCAGCACAAACACTTAGATCTTGTAACCAAGGAGTCTACGATCTCTCCATTTCAATCATTCTGATTGTGGCTGTCCCAGCTAATGGCAACAGAGTTGTCTTCCACAGCTGCTGACCGAGAGGCTGGTGCTGGCTCCCTGGGGGGGTTGTAGGCTCAGACCACCCAGACCACCGACTGGTGCCTCTCTTCTTCAACGCCTCTCCAGGGCATATCTGACCTGGTTCCAATCTGGTTCCAGGTCTCTAAACAGCTGGGATTCGGGGGTCCCCACGGAGCGTGGGAGACACCTGTAGCACTGCGATGTTGGCCACGCCCCTTCCCCACACAGAACTGCTGATTACATCAGTGCCCATATTATTAAACCTATTTGTATAGTGCCTTTGGGGAAAATGAAACAATGCCAATACTTGACAGCTGCTAAAAGAAGGTCTTCTGCTAGACATTAAATAATAATAATAACAACTACAACAACAGTAACGACAACAATTATGATGATGATGATTTATAAAGGAACCGCCGGTGGTAAAGTAACCCCAAAACCTTTGACGCCCAAATCATCTCCTCGCCTAAATGAACCATTTGCAAGCAGGAAGTATTAAGACACATTGAATTTATTCCCAATACATTAACTTAAAAATGATCTAAAAATGTATCCAGCTCATGCCTCCTGAGAATTCAACATCTAGTGATAAATAGGCAATTGTTTAAATGTACCTTGGCAAACATTTCGAAAGGTCAGAGGAGGAAATTAATGGCTGCCCATTTTCTTAATACAATCAAGCAAAAATGAAGTAGTGGACATTTTAAATAATACTCTGTGAGTGTGGGTATATGTTTTCATGCACATATAGGTATTTATTAGCAGCTCATGGAGCTTTCTGTGCCATGCGTTCATTTTATAACTATGTTGTTTTCCTTTTGTGACCTTAAAAGAACAAAGTGCTAGGTAGAATGCATCTTACTACATGACCTTGTAATAAAACTAGGCCATGATTCAGCTACAGCCAGATGAATCCTGAAATTTATTTTTGTCATTCTATTTAGTCAAGGAGCCATGATCCCATTAATTTTACCTCTTAGAACAAGGGTTTTTAGCCATGCAATTTTCTAAGAACTGGTACTATGTGTCCTTACCCTTGTTTTCTGTAATTGTTTAATCACAGTTACGTATCATCTTATCTCTTATTGCATAAATGATAATACAGACCCAACTGGACCTTGCAAACTTTGTGAACTTGGTTTGTTTGCTATTTCCTGTATGTACATTCCTGATATGTAATGTCATTTTTAAAAAAATCTTGATAACTATACGCCTCTCATCTTTTGGTATTCTAGAATTAAATAGATCAAATACAAACAGCAGATCTAACTTTAGTAATATTTTTCTGTTGCTATGGCGTAATAATAACAACCAGTTGTGTGGACACAAAAAGGTACAGCCAGTTTCCTAGCTGCTAGAAGAATTAACTCATGCAGAAATTTCTAGTGTGCTGAGGAGTAAATCATAAATAACTTGCACTTTATGTGTGTGTGTGTGTGTGTGTGTGTGTGTGTGTGTATATATATATATACGTACGTATACGTATACGTATACGTATACGTATAGCGGCTGGATTGTATAGTGATTAGAATGCCATCTTTGTTGCAGGAGACCTGGGTTCAAATCCTGGATAGTTCCTACCTTATCAGTCCTAGGTCAGGGGTAGGCAAAGTTGGCTCTTCTATGACATGTGGACTTCAACTCCTGAGCTAGCATGATTGGCTCAGGAATTCTGGGAGTTGAACTCCACCAGTCATAGAAGAACCAACTTTGCCTACCCCTGCTCATGAAGAAAGGATAAAAAGACTGTCATTTCATTATTAATCTAATTAAGTGTCATACAGTGTCTGTTCATATGAAGTTCTACATTCTAAGCCTCAGATCCTAAGGTAAATTACAAAATTATAAAAAGTGCATATAAATGAATTTCTGAGTAATTCCTATTTTTATCACATGGCTAAAGATAATAGATGGAATTGTGCTCTATGATTATTCCACCACAAAAACTAGATGGACTGAAACAGCACTATTCTACTTTAAAAATAATTTATAAGAATTTTGGCAGAAAATAAGAAAATATTAAAGCATAAAATAATTAAGCAGGTATCAGAAACAAACTCTCATCCTTCATAAATAGTGTATGCTATGAAATACTTCGAACAAGTATCCGGATTAAAATATAGGTAATTTAACATTGAGAGTACTCTCTAAATAATTATGGAATTCAGAACAATTGAATTGAGTTTGTTCTACAAGCAAAAACTGTAGGCTCTTGATGAGTTTTAGACAGATCTGAGGGTGGAAAAGAGATCTATTGCACCAACTTTGTGCTAACAGTTCTGATATCCACAGATCTGGTCTAATATAAGTTGCAAAAGGTATCTTCCAATTGTTCTCTTTGGCTACACTAAATCCCTCTAGCAGTGGAAATATTTGCTTGCTTGGATAATCCAAGCCTCTGCCTTTGGTTAATAGAGTTTCTTCTTCATTTTTGTACTTTTAAAAAAAAAGGGGGGGTGCTTAATGTTAATTCCCAAAAAAAGAGAACAAAAAAAATCTATTTTTTTAAGATTTGCCCAAGAAAAATATGTTTATCATGCAAACATGTTTTTAAGAGTTGTGAGCAAATAATTCAAAACAAGTGAATCAATTTCAAATCGAAATAGCCATTTGCCTGGCTGTCTTTCTATTGCATCCTATCTATTTGCTATTTTGAATAGCAAAAATGGCTATGTTCTTTATACAGACAGTAAAATTATGAGAGCCTGCAAGGGTAGGTAATGACAGATCAGTGTGTAGCTTGTTCATGGTGGAAGATCGGTCACGGTGAAACATTTCGAAGAAGTGAGAACTGGTCCTGCCAATATAGCACATTTTGGAAAAACAAACTACGTAAAATGTTTATGGAAAACATTCCTAAATTTCCCAAATACATAACACAAACAAGGTCTCAAGCTCCCTGCATCAGCATGCCTCCCCCCCCATTTCACAAGCATCCCACCTTAGCTGCACTCACCAGTCAGAACGTCTATCCCCTCCTCAATGTGGATGGGCAGGGCTGGTTCCTCCATAGGGTAAGACACTGATAGAAAGTAATGAATGTTGGTAGTATTTGTTGCAGCAAATGAACACAGAAAGATGGATCCTTCTGAGCATTGCAATTAAAAATAATATTGGTGATGACAATGAGCAATCAACTTCCCCCCTATGGAGTTGCACCTTAAGAAACACTGAACTCCAGAACTTACTCTGAGGAATCTCTCGTTATAAAAATGCAATCCTGAGGACCCTGATCTGGGAAAACCTACTTCTGTTGGAAGCTAAAGGCTTCAGTATACCTGGACCCAATTGAAGATTAACAGGAATACAGACTTTCTTAAAATTAATTATTACAAAACAAAATGCCCAGAGTCACTTTGATAGTGGGAATGGCAGCATATAAGTTTAATAAATAAATAAATATAATAAATTATATTTTCTCAAGTTATTGTATGAAACAAACATTTTAACAAGCCGAAAAGTTGACTATATCTCTGTGTAATTTTCCAAACTCATTTATTCCCTGCTTAAAAAATGTATGCCATAGCAGTTAAAAAGGACTTAAAGAATTAACTCATTTATATTGAAGAGACTATGAGTAGGAAGAAATATCTATGTGAAATATTACACCCTATATGGGAGGTTGTGCACATACATAGAACCACTGGCATTTCCAATTTGATTTTCATTACCACAAGGTACCACAGCAATAATTTGATGTACTATATTGTTTGCAGGCCAAACCTTATTCATGTATGGGCTGCATAAATTGAGTCCTTATACTGTTTTCTTGTTTGCTGATGCATTACTTCTGATTCACCCATTATTGTTATTAACAATAACAGACCTGTATGTAGAATATCTGCCCTGCACTGCTTTCAATGAAATGGTTACTGAGATGTGCTTCTAACATGTGCATATAAACGCAAATAGGTGAGGTGAAGTGTTTTTGATGCACATTTTAATGCATATCCATATTAACATAATACGCTGATATGGAATAAACACTGGAGATTTGCTTGTGATAGCTCTCTTCAATGATTTTGTTCGCTGAACTGGATCTTTTGGCTTAGGTAGCCTTTACATATCAAAGGCTTCCTGCCTTGGCGATTAAAGAAGCCTTGTCAGTCTGCAAATGAGATTTTAAAAAATGTGCCATTTGGGATGCAGGGTTCAAGGATACTGTACTATGACTCTTTTTAAATATAAAGACGACCTATTCCAGGGCTAAACATATATTCCATAGAATCCTACAGTTAGTTCCTTGAGGATGGGTTTCATGAGAGACTAAGTGCAAAAAAAATTTTTTTTTAACTCTAATATAGCCTGTTTTTTTTATTACTAGAGGTTTGTCTCTTGATCAAGGATTCTGGGAATTTTTAAACGAACGTACTGTAACTTGAAAATGCTTGAAAACTGCTATTCTATTCTGTCTGCTAAATTGAAGATCCTAAAGAAAGGAATAGGTTTAGCAATGTATGTCTGCTAGACATGTACTCCGTTTCACATTAGTTTTGTTGAACATCACCCAGAATTACTTGCTTGTGAATAGACAACTATATAAATGAGACAAATATAAGTAAATAAATAAATATCCCTAAGACTGACAGCAGGCCCTATATGAGGATTTCATCTTCTATAATGATAATTTCCAAGGTGGTTTGAAGGCAGTAAGCAAATGAAACGATAGAAACCTGTTTAGTACCGGATTTGTGATGGGAGAATGTGTATGTGTATAAAATATATTAAGAAAAGCCAGCACAATATTTCTACAGCTCTCAAGGGCCTCGTTGAAAGCAGAAAAGTAGACCACACCTTTTCTTTTTCCTTCCAGCTTTGTCACTTGGCATACTTATATATAATACTCTTCTATCTGACAGCAGGTCCTATGAGGATTTCATTTATCTCTTATAAACTAATTTTAAAACTCTGGCTCTGAATCATAGTAATAATTGGAAGAAGTCATGCCCAGTCTGAGTCAGTACATCAAGGCATCCAGCGTAGACCA
Organism: Imantodes cenchoa; assembly: GCA_027560375.1. Lineage (NCBI taxonomy): Eukaryota > Metazoa > Chordata > Lepidosauria > Squamata > Dipsadidae > Imantodes > Imantodes cenchoa. Next base: position 94,336 of record JANHGD010008328.1, on the reverse strand, counting down.
AGGGACTAAGTTTCTATTTTAACTTTGCAACTGATTTCCTTGAATTGCTGACTTAGTCTTATTATGATGATATCAGTAAATACAAGGCATATGAAATGGATTTATCACTGCCTCCTTTGGCTAAATGATTCGCTTTCTCAGCCTACTCTAAATTAGTCTAATTAATGAGTATGTGCTCTAGGCGGTTGAGAGGAGGAAGTAAAAAAAAACTATTGTGCTCAATAACATTGGATTTGCCCTTTCCATGCTTCTTTAATGGCAGTGTGATCTAAGGAAGCAAATCCAAGTTAAATTCAAGAAAATTTGTCTATGCACACACCCTACTTATCTACTGTACAAGAAAGAACAGATTGTGCACACTGCGTGATGTTAATTATCTACATTTTAAAGTTCTTACTAAGGTTACTGAGAAAATCAGCCAGTTCACTTTCCAGACCAACTAGGAATTGTGATTAACCTGAATGAGAGAGGACACTTTTCTTCCACCAAGAGATACAGAGACAGTCCTAATAATGCACTGGCTCAGTTTGAACTGCTATGTACCAGAGGCTTTGGGTACCAAACTTGGCATATACTGTCCTCTCCTCATTCTATCTCTGCTTTGCAGAGTCTATTATCCAGACTGATAAAATTGGATCTGAATTACAGGAGAGCTCATTTCTCCATTGCAGTCTGTTCAAATACCAGTGGATTTGTACAAGAGTCTTTTTAGGTCATTCCACAAGCCAATGAAACAAAATGAACAATTACAGAGACCCTCTCCCTCTGTTCCTTTATTTGTAAGTGCCAACACCTTAGTTAAAAACTCAATGATAGGGAGCAATGATAGGGAACAAGCAACTTTCTAATTTTATATCATGAGGCCAGTGCTATTAAGAAAAAAAATAGTCCTCTCAACTCATATTAAGGGAAATGGTGTAAAAAGGTAGAGATACACTATTTTAGCTTTTAACCCCTCCTTCCCTCATTCAGTGCTATCACTAGTGGTTGCTTTGCACACTACACACTAGTGCTATGCACACCACCTCTGTGTGGAAATTCCCTTGAAATTGTGTCAAATAAAGGCAGAAGCTGCCTCTGCACATTCCAGAAAATGGCAGTGGATGGAAAACCAGAGCAGTAGAGAAGGGCACAAACCAGCTTCTGTCATCCAGTTCTGTAGTTTGGCTAACAGTGGACTAGGTGTACATTTAATCTATAGTATGACAGAGCAGAGCCAGGGAAGAAAACCCCATTTTTGTATTATAAAATTTTTATTTTGTATAATACCTAGAGAATACATTGTATGGACATTTTATCATTTTATCATTATGAACCACAAATGCATAATCAATAATGTAAGAACGATGAAAGCTCCTGCAAAAGGAGAAAGCTCTCCCTTACTACTTCTCCCATTGCGTAAATCTCCAAAACCCCAAAAAACTGCCAGGTTGAAGGAAGTTTGCAAATACATTTCTGCAAATGTAGTAGCCAGCACAGTAATAATTAAACATCAGTGTGCACTCTACAAGTTGCTTTTATTTTTAAGTCAAGTAAAACTTTAGCTCCACAAAAGCAAAGAACCATGTTACTGAGAAGCTTTTTGAACGATTTGTTATGGAAATGTAAGTTACCATTCTTGCTAATGAATTAATTAAAGAAAGTGAAAAGCAACAAAATTGTTTTGAGCTTGCCATTGTGTTAGGCACGGTGCACATACAGAATATGATATAAAACAATAGCTTCTATACCACAATTGCTGCCATAATTTTCTTTTCCAAAGCCAATTTACCTTTATCAAAGGAATGTATTTAAACTTAAGAGAAATCTTTCCATGACGGAAGTACATGATACATTTCCAAATACATGGCTTTTAAGTTTGAATGCAAAAAGCATTCCCAAGAAGTATATGAACGTATTAGTTATAATTGTTCAAAGGGAAGGGCAAAATCCCATGGGTTCACCTACACATATATAGGCTCCCATGAAGAAAACGCTTTACAACCTGACAAAATGTACGACTAAGCCAAAACTGGCAAACAAGTGTGCTAACTCCTTTCTGGCATACCACATTGATTTTTGTGTCATATCTTTTATATTCCAAGCCACAAGTCAAAGACAGCTTGTTCTGTTTATCAATAGGGTCATTTGGGGAGCTTTTTCATCTGAAGATCAAGATAAATTGCCTTAAATAAATGTATATCATAGCTTGGTGTTTTGTTTTCTCTAGGTGCAATGCAAAATAAGCCGCTCTCTAGCACAACCTTGTGGTGAGATCATTACCTGTTTACACAACATGAGCTCCTACCTTCAGCTTGCCAGATGTTAGCTATGTTGTGGTGCCCGCTAACTGTGAATCAACAGGCTGAGTATAGTTTACTGGGTGTATTTATTTTGGGAGGCTGCTAAATGTTGATATATACATTATATAACATGATGAATCATAGAAGGAGCTGTGGAATATTATTTGAAGTCTTATCCATTTAAGGAACCTTGCAAATAAAGTAGAACCTAAAAAAAACAAAGTATATCTTAGCCAAAGACTGGAAGCAGGAAATTCTACGCTGACTTATTCTATTACCATTGAATAATGTCTTGTGGTGCAATCTTCAGAAAGTTTATTCAGAATTAAGTTCTAATTTAGGATTTCAGCACAACTTTATCATGTTGGTTCAGAAAGAAGTTCCTTTAATGTTTACTGGGTCCTCCAAACATATAAAGTTACTGGATTGTAACTTTAGGTAAGAAACACACACACACCTGCTTGTTAATATGAGGTATGGGAAGCTGGTTATCTACAAACTCAAAAAGTGGGGAATGTTGTGGAAATTATGTGTAAGATATGAGTGATCTGCACCCACTTTCTGATTATGACTCAGTCTAAGTACATAGACATGAAAATGACTAGACTTTGACCGGGCAACGTGTTCTAGTCCATATCTGAGATCTGAAAATATTGTTTCAGCTCCATATCATGGATTTGTATGTTGGGGGTATGGATTTTATTATATTTCTATGAACAGATGATGAACATCTGGATTCTGAATATTTAAGCCTATATTGCTAATATTACAATGTTTTTATTAACAAGCATAAAAAACACTTACATGAAGAGGAGTATCTCCAGAAAGGATTTTCTCTTCCTGTTTCAGAAAAAGAAAAAAATAAAAATAAAACAAAACAGAACAGAACAAAACAGAACAGAAAAGGACAAAGCAAAGCAAAGCAAAGCAAAGCAAAACAAAGAAAAATAATGATGCAAATGGGGAAAAAACGAATGAAGATCCTTTGGGCATAAGTAAGAAGCAATTTAAGGAACAGCTAGAGGTAAAGACTGCAATACCATAATTTTCTCTAATGTCCTACTTTAATGTAATATGCCAGCATGAAATTCTGAAAAGCTGCTTCAAAATTAGATTGATTTCAAGGTGAAATCTGTGTGTGAACATTATTTCCAATACTGAACTACCTAACACGATAGAAGGCGTTTTTTTCCCCTTGCTTTCTGTGACCTTCGTTTTTACAAGCTTTTTTCTAGAATGGAAAGATCTAGAATACAGGAAGGTATCTTATTCCAGATTAATTCATCCATTTCATCTAGGAGTATCTATTTCTGACTGATAGCGGACTGATAGAGCCTGTCTAGTTTTAAAGAGTTTTTTCATAGCACCACCGGCCCAGTTGCAGGCACACAGTTTGACTTTATCCCCTGCTCAAGTATAGGGAGTCCTGAACTTACAACAGTTCATTTAGTGACTGTTCAAAGATACAATTTCACTGTTGTGCTGTTTTTCATACTCCATATTCTCTGAAGCCTCCGGGGTGCAAAAAAACAGCACAACGGGCAAACCGGAAGTCATTTTTCTGAACTTCCACTTTGCCCGTTGGGCCATTTTTAGCACTCTGGGGCTAACCCTAACCCTAACCCTTCCCCAAGGCTGAAAATCAGCTGGAAATACAGGATATTTCTCAAGAATTCTGTAGACTAATAAAATACTTTTTACTTTGCTCTCTTACATTCCATAGTTGTGTTACCTACCTATGAGTCTACCTTCTCCAGTATGGCTTCCAAAGCCCATGATCATTGAGAAAGTATAAGGACAGCAGACACAAAATCTTACATTTTTAAACCATGCCCCTATCTATTCCTACCACTTCTAAACTATTCCCAGTGTCTCATAGTGACACAATTACATTTTATGACTATTTTGCTGAAAACTAGCACCTCTGGTTTTCGGCAAAATCATAAATCATACCCATAGCAAACTAGCGGTTTGTTTGATAATCACATTGTTGATTTAATGATCATGGATTTGCTTAATAACAGTGGTCTCTTAACGACTGCCACAAAAAAGACTGTAGAGTTGGGTCAATCACAAGCAGCTTTATTACTGTCACAACTTATGACGATTATGGGCAGGTTCCATTAAAGTCATAGGTCAAGGATTACCTATACCTAGATAAACCACTGAATAATGTTATGCTACAAGGATACTGAAAGAATAACAAATTTGTTATTCCCTCATTCCCCTTTTCTGTAAACTATTCAAGATGGGCCACAATTATGATTCTCAGAATTTTCAGTCAATACGCTACCTTAAATTTGATCTAAGGTTGATGTTCTGACTATATTATAAAAGAACATAGCACAGTAGTGCTTTTAGATGTTTCAGTTTCTCCAAATGCCATTTAATATTTCGCACATAGAATATCACACAAAAGGAAAATAAATTAAGAAACAAAATAATTTTTTAATTATAAATTAAAAATAATTTAAATCAAGAGTAGTTGAAATTATAGTTCTCTTCTCATAAAACTGTCAATTCAAATTCCAATCAATGGATAACCAAAAAGATAAAATTCCTACCTTGTATACTTACAGGTTACTTAAGAAAATCATGTATCTTGTCATCATTACAAGTGTTTCACATATTATTTAACACCATGCTTATTGCTTACTCCTGGCACAAATATGTATGTTAAAGAATAAAATTCAGCAAGAGTCCATAATAGCAAGAATAAAATCGCCCAAAACTTATTACAAGTTACATATTACAAGCAACTGCATTCTCTTTGCTACAATGTTAAATAATTTAATATCACTGACAATACTGCTACCCTTCAAAAAGACCATGTATCAGAATGGTCAGACAACTGGCAACTTCAAATCTCAATCAATAAATGTTCTATCTTACACATCGGCAAAAAAAATCAGAACACAAAATACAAACTTGGAGGACGTTATTAATCTAATCTTGTGTAGCTTCTTCTCTGACAATATTAATCTACTAAACAGAGCATACAAAACATTTGCTAGACCAATTCTTGAATATAGCTCACCTGTCTGGAACCTGCACTACATATCAGATATCAATACAATCGAGAGTCCAAAAATATTTCACAAGAAGAGTTCTCCACTCCTCTGCTCGCAACAGAATACTTTATTCCACCAGACTTGAAATTTTGGGCTTAGATAGCTTAGAACTTCGTCGCCTTTGATCTGACCTAAATGTAGTTCATAAAATCATCTACCACAATGTCCTACCTGTCAATGAT
>JANHGD010008322.1:27415-37932 GCA_027560375.1 Imantodes cenchoa | reverse complement strand
TGGACAGCTGTGGAAGGAAACCTTTGCAATGGCCAATATGTTCTTCCTTCCCTTGGTTTACTTCCCTGGGGAAAGGAAGCATAGAAAGGTTCAAGGCAAGCCTAAAGAACACTGTACTACATCTGAATTTCAATCATAAAAGGAAAATGCTAAAACCACCAGTATGGGTGTGTGGGTGTGTTTGGAGGATGATTTATGTTGTGGGGGAAAGCAGAAAGGAAGCATTTGTATCTGAGGGAATGGAGCAGAAGTGGGTTCCTTCACCGGTTCGCCCAAACCGGTAGCGACCCGCTGGTGACGTCACAATGTCACTAAACCAGATCGGTCGGTGCAGGTCCATGGGTGCCATCTTTTTTTTTTTAAGTTTCATTTTTTTCAATATTTTATTTTTCTTCTGTGCATGCGCAGAAGCAGAGTTTCTGGCACTGCACATGGGTCACCATTTTGTTTTGGGCTTTTAAAAAAAATTGGGTTGCGTTGGGCATGCGGCACGGGAGGAAGTGAAGCAGGAGCGAGGTAAGTTGGAACCCACCCCTGGAACGGAGCAACCATTAGCTGAACAATGAGCTGATGATGAAGAGTTTGTTTCTACAGAACTTCCTTGTTACAGGTATATAGAATACATACACTCTTTAATTTGGAAGGTCAGATTCAAGTAACAGGGCTAATACTATTCCCTCACAATTCTTTCAGTTGTTTTTAAAAACTTCCAGTTTTACCCTATTTTTTGAGATTACAATTATTAACAGTACAACATTCTCCAAACATTCCCAATTTCCTAGCATAATGAAATGGATTTACATGCAACAATGTTTCTGTGAATAAGAAATAAAATTGCAGAAATTTTAAAACTGTAGTCACAAATGTCTCATAAGAAAAACATGAGCTAGTAAGATGATCCTGTCTTGTAAAAATAATTTTGCCCTATACTGAGTCATTGAAATTCACAAGTTATGAAATTTCTAAAAAATTGTTTATATTTGTAGAAGTATGCATATGTCATCCCTTATGTATCAATAAAAAAAACTTAATAGCCAATCAAGAGAGTGCCTTAAATGATAACCTTTGCAGAGAGGGATTTTGGCATTGATAACAAAACATTAATTTGTTAAAGGACTGTGTCAATCCTAAATAGGCTTTCCCATAGTTTGCTGACTACATCAGCTCGAGATGTGTTGTGATCAGAACATGTTCACTAGCTGTTAATACTTGGCAATGCTTTGTGCATCACACAAACTACTTCTATCAGACAACATGCTATTATTATTGATGCCAAGCCCTTAAAACAAATAAGTATCCATGTAAAACAAATACGGTTGCTAAACATATTCTTGAGGTCTGTTGTTGATGAGACCAAATTTTGCATAGACAGATCTTGAATGAACTCAAAATACCTCTTTACATCCCAACAACTCAACTGGTCTTTAGGATAGTAACTAAAAACTATGAAAAACTATTTCGCAAACACACATCTCTACGTTTTGATGCCTGCATAAATGTGTGTGGAATGATGTAGCAAAACCTAGTTGATGCATGATAGAAAACAAAGATAAGTCATTTTGTTAACATTAATTTTTATAAAATACCTTACAAGAACAATATAGTAACTTCAGGTTACATAATATTCAGAATTGGAAAAAAAGGCTGAACAAAATATAAATTGATCACATCACTATTTTTACCACATTAAACAAGTTTATAAAAAGTATTTTTCTTTCAGATAAAATAGTTATTTAGAAGAAAAATCTTCAAAATAAAAACTATTGAAGTCCTTTCAAGAAATCAGTCTGAGAAGCATTACAGTTCCAGGTCAAAAGGCTGTGCCTGATTTAGAACTCACTTGTCTGCTTCCAAATGTATCAAGCTTTAAGACACAAATTAAAACATTTACCAGGTCAGTGCAAAGTAAAGCTTCAAGCTGGAAACAGGAGAAACAGAACAATGTTTCTGGTCCAAAATGAATTCACATTATGAAAAGTCATTAGGTTATGTGCCTGGGATAGAAGGAAACTGGCATTAGAGTACTGGAAAGAATATTAAAACAGAGGCTTGTTATTTAGATGCCGAGTGTTTATTTGTGCTCTACGTGAGATATCATCAACATTACTGGTACGCATCACTATCTGTTTAAACTATTTAAAATTGTTTAGCTGTAAGGCAAGGATGTATAAACTGCTCACCCTTCCCCTCAAGACTTGCGTATGTGAGCCCAAAGTCATTCTTAAATTGCCATCGAGAGTTTTAAAAAATAAATCAGAAAGAAAATATTAAATATGTGTCAAGTAATCATTTGTTTCATTTAAATCAAATTAGATCTTACATAGAAACTCATTCAAAGCCTCCACCTGATCAGCACTTTGGAATCCACATAAAAAATGTAAAATAAAAGTTAAAGTATGATAAAATTATTTAAGTTTTAGAATGACTCTCCATTGCAGAAACATGGCCATACTTCCAACCTAGCAAGTAGCTTATGGATAGACTCCAAAACTGATTCATTTGGGACAGAGGTGTCAAACGTGTGTTGTCACAGCGGCGTCACGTAATGTATCGGGACTTTTTTCCCTTCACTAAACCGGACATGGGCATGGCCAGTGCGTGACGCATCTGGCCCATGGACCGGGAGTTTGACAGCCCTGATTTAGGAAGTGGTCATATAGCACAATATGATTGCTTAAATATATTTGTATACTTGTAAGTATTTGCCCTATAGCTCTGGAAACACAGAAATCTTGCAAAGATAATTCGCTATTATTCTTCTGGCTGCTAACATGTGCACATTAAGCAATTTATAAAAGAAGGTTTATATTTTATTAAATTTATATCCTGCTTTTCCTTGAGGAACTCAAAAAATGTGAGGCTGAACTAACAGTGACCAATCTCAAGCTATTCAATGAGTTTCTCTGGCTGAGGATGGTCTTGAATTTGGCCCAAGTCTTAGTTCATCACAATTATATTACACTGGCTTTCTATTTCTTTTGACCCTCTTCAAAAGCTGCACTTGAAAACAAATAGATGACTTCTGTAATGGTGAACAGATTTGTAGGAGTATTGTTCATTGAGACATGATATCCTAATAATCTCTTTATCTTGTTAGATGAGTCCTGTATACACTTTACTACGTTGGCACAATCAGTGTAATAATTTTAAACATTACTATTCATAGGAATTTTTTAAAAATATACTGGACATGTTCCTCTGATTACCCTAAACTATTATAATTAAAATCATGCACAGGCATATATGTGCCAACACACATATATACAATCCATTTTTCTCAACTAGAATTGGGAATTTTTATTCTAAGAGAAATTATATTGTAGGTGAATTGCATCCTTTAATTTAGAAGCATATTAACTTTTTAATACATACTTAAATTGGGAGTATTAAAATCATTTTTTAAAATTTTGACTTCAAGGTAACAAGAGAAAGACTATCTACCCTATTTGATATATTTGGATTTAAATGTCATATTTCATGTTTATTCTTCACAGGGAATAGTAGGGATGTGTCTGTGAAAATTCTATTTTTAAACAATCACTGTAAATGATGTCCATTCTATAGTTCTCTTAGTACACATTTATAATTTTCCAAATGACCAAGGATAAAAGATATAACACTGGCATTACAGAATACAGGCCTACCTGGCTTCTTATATTACTTGCAAATTCCACTAAACCAAGTCAAATCTTTCTGGAATGTTTACTATCGCTTTGGCCTGTCAAAGACTTCATCAGATGCTGAAATATTATGAAACCATATCATATTTTAAATGTTGTATCTTCCTCCATCAATTACATGGGATCAGAGAAGACTGGACGGTCAACCTACACGTGTGTGTGTGTCTCTACTTTTACACTATGTAACATATTAACTTAAACAGGTCATGATGATGAACCATGCCCAAAGTGATAAATGCCAATTTCCTCCAGCAGGAATGTACTTCATAGATTTAAGAGAAGATAGGGAAAAACACTGATCTAGGGGAAAATGAAATTCATTGAAAAACTTGATTTGGCTTGTGCTTCAAAAAATTACTAACCACTCAAGGCAGAAAGTTATGTTCAAGAATACAAACACAATAAGTTGATCTGGGGACTGAATAAACATTTAAGGTATAATGTAACTTAATTAAAATCCTTATAAAATTGGTTGATATAGAACATAACTCAGCAACAGCATAGAAAATTTAAAGTGTTCTTAAAATGATCCTGTCCCCAAAGCTGTGATGAAATAATTATCTACACAAGAAAATAACCAAATACTTCTTTTTTTCATAAGACAAGATAATAATTTACCTGGACACTGATAATATAATTCACTCTGATGGATTTCATATATCTGCCAATATTAAGGCACGCACAGCCTTTCATTAAGCTTGTCAAGGAACAAAAGTCTAATTTCAGTCCCACACCTTTTGCATTTTGAATAACTATATCAAAAAGGATTTATGTTTTCAGGTCATTATCATGCAATTCTGTATATTTTAATTTTGTAAGTTAACCATACTGATCTTGAAGCTTAACAACCACATGTCAAAGAAAAGCTACCCAGTGTTGCTGGTCAAAATCCCTTTTAAAATAAACCAGTAACAAAGTAACATATTACACATTCATATATTTTTTTGCTTTGTGTAAATAGCAATGGTCTATCAGAAAAATAAAATCAGTAGTGAAGGCCTCATTTTTCTTGCATTTTATTTGATCAGAAAGGCAAAAAGCTTTTAAAGCTCCTTGAAAAAATAAAAATGGAGAGTGCACTTATATATGTATAAAAAGTAACTGACTTAATAAATGGGGCAAATCAGTATAAAGACAACTGGAAATGCCTCACAGTAGAAAATATGAACAAGAACACAGGAGGACTTTAAAATTGTCATTTACCATCTTGTAAACATGAAAAAAGCATTTCACAGATTAAAAGTTCATGGGAAGTAAACTTCTTTAAATTATTTGTCAGTTCAACCCTGATTCAAAAATATGGCTAGCAAAAATACAGATTTAATTCACTTATATCTTGAAGTGAGCAGTAGATCTTATTTTGAAAAATTGTTCCAACTCATTCTTTGAAGATACATCCAGGGAAAAAAATCTCTCTTGAATCCCATCTCACAATTGTACAATATTTCTCATGTTTACACACACACACACATGGAGAATTAGGCTTGCTGCAAGATTTCCATACTATAGATTAAGTCGTGGAGAAACTGATGGAGGAAAGCAAGCAAATTCTCTTAGAATGCTCCGTGCTACATCAAGATTATTCTGGGCTATTTCAAGGGCCCTCTTCACTTCTTCAAAAGAATAACCTTCTCCCATAAGTTTTGCAATCTTTGCATCAACGTTTTCTATAGAAGTATTATGTGCCTTCCTGTGATGTATTTCTGGAGCAGTCCTACGAGGAAGTGGTTTTGGAGGTCTGGCTGGTGCTTGCAAACAATCTACATAAAAAGAAAGAAAAAATAATGGTCATTTTTTAATGGAGGCAAAAAAAGATATTCCTGGCTAATACAAAGTCATTGATTCTATTCAATTATCTAACCATCAAAGGTAATTTCTGAATTTGAATTAGACTGTGTATTTGCACAGATAGAAGCAACAGAATTATTACTTGTTTTGTTTGGTTCAAGAACAAGCCCTATTTGTTGACTCAGCCTTCCATTCTTCTGAGGTGGGTAAAAAAAAGGGCCCAGATTGTTGGGGGCAATGTGCTGACTCTGAAAACCTCTGAGAGAGGCTGTAAAGCACTGTGAAGCAGTATATACTGTAGGTCTAAGTGCTATTGCTATTAGATGTTACCAAACCATACAAGAAAGATATAATTAAAACAACTTCATCCTAACTTTAACTGATTTTCTTTAATATTTTCTATGAATCTAAGACTTTCACATTTACGATTCCTCTATAATAACAATATTTATCTCCACGATGTGCAGTTGCAAACATTACTATAACGTAATATTTGAATTTATGAAAATCAGGGATGGTGTGTTAAAGCGTAATTTAATAAATACAAATAAATGATCTCAGAAGTACAGGTAGTCCTTGATTTATGACAACTGAACCCAAAATTTCTATTGCTATGCGAGACATTTTTAAAGTGAAGCTTTGCCCCATTTTTGACCTTTCTTGCCAAATTTGTTAAGTGAATCACTGCATATATTAAGTTGGTTACACAGCTGTTAAGTGAATCTGACTTTCCCATTGATTTTGCTTGTCAGAAGGTTGCAAAAGATGATGACCCCAGGACACTGCAACCCCCATCATAAATATGAAGCAGTTGACAAGTGTCTGAATTTTGATCACATAATTATGGGGATGCTACAGTGGTCATAAGTGTGAAAAATAGTCATAAGTCACTTTTTTTTACTACTGTTGCCATTTTGAATGGTCACTAAATGAACTGTTCTAAATTGAGGACTACCTGTAATTACATAGCAGATTACCTTCCATTCTTAAGATTTTTGATTCAACGCATTCCAATAAATCAGTTACAATGAAAGACAGTAAGGATTTTTATCAGCTTTCTTTCTCATTCCAAGAGTATTTTTTTAAAAAAAATGCTACTGTCACACTCAGCTCTAGGCTTTTGTGCTCTATACAATCTTCATCATATGATTAATGTTATTATTAATGCTGTTACCTTATATCTTAATTGTACATATGAATTGGATAATTTAGTTATTATCAGCTATGGTCACAGTAATAACAATTCCTATGAAATTGATTTTACAAAATCTTTATTCCATCAAATGGCTACACCAATTCTGATCATAAAATGGGCTGAAATAAATATAACACATACTTTATTTTTATTCAAGAATATAAGTATTGTTCACAAAATTTTATTTGATTTGGGTGAAACTCCATGAACATAAACTACAGAATCCAAAGTACCACAATACTAGTATCTAAAGTACCACAATACTAGTATCCAAAGTACCACAATTAGTAGATAGAAATTATATATAATACATGCCAAATTATGGATAGAATTAGTAAACAATGTGGAGTCCTTGGTGCTTCCTGGAGCCACACACCATTCAATCCTCAGCTACATATATTATCTTCTAATGAAATAAATAATGCACGTAACTTACGCATAGCTATAGCTTATATCAAGTATACCAATATATACCAATTCTACATTAAAAAGATATCCAAATGATTTAACTCGTACATAATATATATGGGAACATATTACATAAAATTGATGAAATTGAATTTTGAAAAAGATCTGTCTAAACTAATTGCAGTACTATGCACACTAAAGCAATATTTTTTTCCCCACACCTATTAGATTAGAATTTCAAACCCATGGGCAGAGTCTATTAAAAAGCAAGATATATTGAAGTTAAATTCATACACTTAGTAAGTACGGTATAGGTACATAAGAAGTTTCTACTGTTCTAACAAATGCACTGGGGATTACCTGTTGTCTTTTTTAAAAACAGTGACCACCTCTTAAAAGACTTTCTGCCTACAGTTATCTAATAGTGTCACTCAATCTAACAGGGTAATTCAATTTTGTTTATTGGCAACAAACAGCAACAACAAACACACACATTCACAGTTGGAGCAGAAAAGCTAAAATTAAGATTGCTTCTCCTGAACTTGAGATACATTTGGTTTAACAGACATTCATTTACAGAATATCCATATAATCTAAACATAGAAATTTTCTGTACACATTTTTCCAGAAATTTTTAGAAATCTAATTTTTAGAATTATAAATTCAGCTTTGTTTAGCTTCCCTCTTTTTTTCTTTTTCTTTTTCTTTTTACAGTACTTCACTGTTCAGGGAACTCTGGGCAATGAGATAGGTCAGGACATCTGAATGTTAAGACATGATGTGGGACCTGTGGATATTCCCTAATTCACTCAATTCTGTATTCTGAAGCAGCTTGTCATCAGAGTTGAGAATGGTCAAAATTCATTATCACCTCCCCCAGAATAGTATACTGGAATCTCAGACCATTGTAGTAATTTGCAGATCATTTCAAGAATAAAACTGTTGGAATTCTACTTTTGACATACTTTACTAAGTATCCAGTCTAATGGTTAAAATATAGGAATGCTCAAATAGCAGACAAGATACTTTGCTTACATAGCTTTGTACTTGGGGACTCCAAGCCAATTATAACTGTATCTTTCCACCACAAATCTTAAAGGAGATAGTAATCTATTATTGAAAAGTTCTCCATGGGTCCCTAAAGTTACATGACCACCCAATTACAAGCACCTCTTTGTTACTAGAAACATAGATCACTGAATCAAAGTTGTATAAGATGTAGTTTGAGTCAAGTCCAACTATCAAGTCATCAAGAATACAATTTAAAACATCCAATAAAAATGAGTTGTCCAGCCTTTGTCTGGGCAATGTGCTTAATAATGTAGCAACTGGCTAGCTGCAGATATTTTCAAATTACAAGATTTTAACTCTTTCCTGGGCTTAGGCCTGGGTTTGCAAATTAGCATATGAGATACTCTTCTGAAGGACAGAGTTAAATACAATGCAATTCTATTGATGTTTGATGTCCATGTAGCTTAATACTGTCAACCGCAGTATTTCCTTGGCTTGTCCCTGTGAGTTGATGGTGCCGTAATACAATGATATCACTTCTATTTGCAGATAGTTGAGTGACCATCTCTCTATTCTGGCAACAATACTGTGGGGTACTTCAAGACATTATTTTGTCCTCAGTGATACATAATAACCATAAAAAATTACTGGGAGGTTATCTGGAGTCTGAGGGCTAATAATGGTCAGTATGTTGATGACAAAATTCTCTATAGCCTCTGAATTTGGAGAGGCATATTCCAAACCAGGAGACAGCAAAGGGGTAGATAACAGCCAGTAAACAGAGACTTTATCTTAATAACATTTTAGAATGGGTAGTTTCCGCATGAGAATTTCAGAAATTTGCTTGGTCTAAAAACGTTGCTCCTAAAGACATTACCACTACTGGAACCTAAGTGACATATTTCTAGTTTTTCGTAAGTGTACTAATTATATCTTTACATGGATGGGAACAGTTTAGCTGTATTTGTTCAGGAAAGGGAACCTTTATATTTAGATTGCTGTAATATATGCTACAAGGGTAGCCTTGTGCTTGATCTGGAAAGAGAAGCCCACGCAAAATGTGGCATAGCAGGTTGCTAAGTAAGGCTCATGATCATGCAATGTTATGCTTCTGCTCGTTTCAAATTCAGTATTATGCCAGGTTGAAGACTCTGCTCTTTACATTATAAGGTCCTAAATGATGTGGCACTAGGATACCTAACAGATCAATTATGCTGTTACAGACCTGATTGATTGGTAAGATCATCATAGGAGGTTCTGCTGCGTGTGCCGAGACTGACTGATTGTCATCTTGCGGTTATTCGCAGACAAGCCTTTTCTGTAATGATGCCTGTACCCTGGAATGCTTGGCCACCTGAAATTCATGAGGTGCCTACTGTTACATCTTTTAGGTACCTTCTGCCAGGATTTCCTTCTATCAATGTTTGATGGCTAGTTTTGCTTTTGCTAAACACATCTTTACTTTGTTTTTATTATTGTATTTAATCCTTTTGATTGTAAACGTCCGGTATATGACTGTACGAAAAGCACTATAATAATGCATCTTGAATTTGCATAATATTTCAGCACATTTAATTATGGATTTTTTCTGGTAGTGACTGTGATGTTTTTTTCTCTTTTTATGCTAATAGTGAATATGTAGATTGTAACACCACACAGCAATTTTTTAACATTATAAACCACAATAACCAAGACTGATTCCCAGCAGTTTACCACACAAAAACAGAAACACAGAATAAAAACCAGAAATGAAAACAGCAGCACATAACCCTGATGCCAAAATCAAGGACAATAGTTAAAGCTCTTTGGAAGTGATATGGAAAAGCTCCAGTTTCACTGCCTTACAAACAGATTAAAGGGTTAATACAAACTGAAGCTCTATAGAAAAGGGGAGGGGATTGATATCCTAAATCACATATTCTCCATTTTCAATTTCAATATACTTTCTGAAAGATTTAATCTGAAAGATTAAAGTAACAAATTTTATCTTTTTGAAAAATTATACAGAATATAAACAGTTCTGTAATTTTATTCCTGTATATTGGATTTTAATTACCTGAAGAAGATGGCAGTTGGTCATAATCCTGGGATAATCTGTGGGCCTTTATATTTTCACCAGTTAATCTTCTAACAGGTGGTAAAGGAAATGAGCCATTTGTAGGATCAAAAAAAAGATCTGTGAAAGGAAAAATAAAGACCATTTTGTGTATTTCTGTTCATAGGACATAAATTGATAAAAAGGTAATTCAAAGTTTAAAAATACACAACAAACGAATGGTGTAATATGTTAAATTTTAATTTAATTGAGTTGAATGGTAAAGTCCTCTTCATGAAAACGAAAATGAAATGAAAATGAAGACAGTCATCCCCATCTTCAAAAAAGGAGATCCAAGCCTAGTAGAAAACTACAGACCTATCTCTCTATGCTGCGTCAC
>JANHGD010008322.1:7285-18431 GCA_027560375.1 Imantodes cenchoa | reverse complement strand
ATTACAGTTATGAAGTAGCAACGAAAATAATTTTATGATTGGGGGTCACCACAACATGAGGAACTGTATTAAGGGGTCACGGCATAAGAAAGGTTGAGAACCACTGATCTAGATTCTGGTAGATTCATTTGGTTGATGGATGAATATAAGTTTCATTGGGTCTCAATATTCCTTATTGTTTATTATTTTAAATAGCCTATTTATTGTATTGTATTGTGTTTTTATTTTGTTTGCCACCAAGAGTTCACTCTGATAGATGGGCAGAAATGAAATATGTTTAAGAAATAAGTAAATAAACAAACAAATAAATAGATTTCAATTCTATCTTACATATGTGGGTCTAGATTTTTATCTTCAAATTATATCTAAATGCATTTTATTCATTAATAGTGGGTCTAAATAATTTTAAAAGTTATAAGGATATAAATAATGTTAATTTGCATTCATCTTTCTGCTTTATGCATGAGTATGTCTGCCAGTTCTTTGAGATGTCAATATATTATAACTATAATATATGTTTGGAGCTGGTCATGAATGCTTTTTCGAAAGAGAGTGGTGAGAATTAAACACCTGTGGAAGAAAGAATGCCAGCTAGGACTCTATTTTCATTTTTTTTTCTCTTACGCAATAAATATTGAAATCCAATAAAATGTTATGTTCTTACTTGCTATTCATATCTCACATTCCAAGTAAAATAGACACTTCTAGAATTTCAAAGATCATAGCACCTCTGTGCAGATTACTTTAACTATTTCAGCAATCTCTAAATTTTAGAATGACCTTCCCCAAACAGGTACCTTTAAAATGGACTTAAATCCTCAACTTACTAAGCAGCTTGACCAATCAGATACTTGGAGTAGTAGTTCTAGTCCTAAAAATAACTGGAGGGCATAAATGAAGGCAGATGTAGATTGTATGAGATCATAGAGATTCAAACAATGGGTGATCCATAAATCCTCTTATGTGCAGTTCCCTTAGAACCTAGAATGGTTGTCATTTTAAATAGAAGCTATTTACCTTCCATCGTGGCACCACATATACAGACTCATATTTTTTTCTTTCCTAAAATAAGATGGTGAAATGTCTTTTGAAGAACATTTGAAGAAAATAACTCTTTCAAGCCACACCAAATAACCATCCATTTAAAGCTTAGTATTATTTGCAGACTGACTTTTGTTATTCTCTTTGATGAAGCTGCAGAATTAAAGAGCTTCTATCAATAAATTGCGTAATCATAGTCCTCATGAACATTTTAGAAGTGCTGGTTTTCAGTGCTTGATTCCGCTTCTGGATTACATGGGCAAACAAAAATTCTTCATGTGCCAATCTAAGTGGTTTCTTACCACTAACTTTCTGTAGAAATCAGCTCACACAGTTTCTTTTTTACTTCAACCCTCTCAACAGGTTGTTGGCAACCTTATTTACTGCAGTAAGAGCATAGCAAACATTAAGAGGTTTATGATGTTTTAAAAATAAATTGAGGAGTGGTTAATGGCAAACACTGTTATATGCAGCATTTCACTGATGAACTAGAGATAAGGTGGTCTACCTTTTGACCCTGTGATCTGCCCAGGAAACAAAGGCAACCACCTATATATCATGCCTGCTAGGGCTTGAAAATACTTTTTAAAGTTGTGCAACATACATAGATGATACGGAAATGATCCTGGGAATTCCAAGATGTCAGGCCTGTCATGGACAACTTTAAATAAATATTGTCATATTATATACATAGAATAAAGGAGAAGTTTCTTCAAATCCTGGTGGACCTTGTATGTTGCGTTCAGCAAGAAAAGCCCTATGTGGAAAATAGAGTTTTAATTGTTCCACTTTATCCCAACTGTTCCACTGAAATGTGTATGCTAGGGGTGCCTGCTATTTGAAAGATCAAAACTGTCTCATTCCCCCCCACCCCCGTTAATTCAATCTTAATTTAAATACCTATATTGCTGTTAGAGATCTCTCTAAAAGCATTTTTCTCCAGGCAATTAAGAGTGAGTGAAGTTCTTTTTTTGTCTGTCTCTCTGTCTCTCTGTCTTAATTTGATAAAAAAGAACAAATAAATGCATTGCTTTGATTTACCATACACTTCGCCATTTTACTTTGGCCAAGACCTCAAGGATGTCTAGCAAAGTTTATAAACAAAGCAGACTAAAACAATAAAACAGAAAGCAAATGATGGGGAAAGAGATGTATGTTTATAAAGATTATTTAAATACTGAAAGGATAAGGGGGCAATCCAATTCTACCAAGCTTCAGGGACTACTTTATTCAGAAAAATCCTTTTCTTCCATCCTATGTGACATTCTAGGATGAGTCCTCAGCAGGGGCGAGTTCTTAAATTTTTTATTAACACTCTGTGAGCGTGGCTTATTTTGTGGGCGTGGCTTGCCAGTCATGTGACTGGGTGGGAGTGGCCAGCCCAGCGTTTAGCGAAAGGCATTATTGCAAGGAATCAGCAGAAATGTCCCAGTTGTAAGGGGAAATGCTTCATCTACCCTCCGATCTGTTCAAGATGAGACGAAGACGAGACGAAACGAGACAAGAAGGGACTCAACTCTTTCCTCCTTAGAAAGCTTGCATGAAGGCAGCACAAATATTTTTAAAAAAGATGGCAGCGCCCAGGGATTGGCAACCGATCGCACCGGGACAGGTGACGTCACCAGCGGGCCGCTACTGGTGCGGGCGCACTAGACTGCACTGGTAGGAACCCACCCCTGGTCCTCAGTATCCCACACACCCATGGGAAGTTAGATCGGGATCCAAAGATAGCCCTTTTCCCTGGTGGCCCCAACTCTATGGAAGATCTTGCCCCATTGATACACACAGTCCTACACTTCTTGCATTTCTGAAGACAGTAAAAACCATACTTTTCAAAAAACATTTATTTCCAAGTATTTTTCATTGGATGTCTTCTAGCAATATTCCATGAGTTATGCATGCCATGGGGTTTTAAGTTGAAGGATTGATGATCTATTGATGATGTATTGTATACCACCCTGAAACTTACGAGAAAGCAGTACAAAAACATAATGAATAATTTCTAAGGGAGTGTGTTCTATAGCTTGGAGCAATGTACCAGAAAGTTATTTCCCATAAGCCAGAAAACAGACCTCTGATTGAAGGAGCATAATCAAAAGGACTTCGCTGCACATTTAGCAAGCCAGATGGTTTAGTAATAAAAAAAGGTGATCCATGTGATTCTCAGGCCTTAAGAATATTAGGCCTAAATACCAATGCATAATAATATAGGCAATATATTATTCTTGTACTTTGTACTGGCTAGGAGCTTAAGTTCTTTGTTTTTTGAATCCATAGAATAGTTCATATACCAAGATGAAACATGGTTTATTTGTAGAGATATCTTGTTATCCTTTGCGTGATCTGATTCACTCCTCCATTTCCTAGCTCATGATAAATATAGCCTATCATTATGTCCAACTTAGGTAAGCTATGGTTACGTAAGTCATCGGTTTGTCTCTGAGCCACAACTGGAAACCTATTTTAACCTGTGGTTTCCAATCCTGGGTGCATAACAAACAATACCTTATAGAAATTGCTCTTTGTGATTCAGATTGAGCGGCAAGTTATATTTATCATGAACCATGAAATGAGGGATGAATGTAGAATACACAATGAATGAGCAGCATGAGTGACTTTAAAAACCAAGCAATAGATTGGCCACAATAATAAACTTAATAATTAAGGTACAACTGCACCCAATTCATCACTAGCAAATTAAGTCAGCTCCTGTTCCTCTGGCCCAATCACTTCTTACATTTACTACTGATTTTTACTTCAGTGTACATCCGTTTAGATAAAAAGTTATTCTCACTTATTTCAGTGGTTTTTGTTGTTGTTATCTGAGTAGATAAATAAGCATAAAGAAAAAGTTAATTAGATCACTGTTGAAGCAATCTTTTCCCACCTAATCCCTCTGGACTCTCTTTTGGTGAATCTCCTTTAAATACTGCTTATAGTTCTTGCCACAGCATAACAGCGGTGGATAAAAAGTATTATGCATTCTCTGAGGAGCTTTTAGAGAGCTGCTGACCAGTTCCTAGAGAATTGTCATCATGAAGCTGTACCTTATGGAAAATTTGCATTACCATTTTGTTTAAGAGCTTAATTAAGGACCCAAATATACTGGCCTGTTTTTACAATTGTAGTTGAGATGATCCTGCATCTCCTACCCAGCTTTTCAAAGTCTACTAAATTTGCTACACAAAATGTGTTATAGCAATGTGCGATTTACTATCTTGCTACAGGAGTGGGTTCCTACCAGTGCGGTCCAGTGTGCCCGCACTGGTAGCAGAATGCTGGTGACGTCACCTATCCCGCTCCAGTTGGTTGCCGGTCCATGGGTGCCGCCATCTTTTTAAAAACACTTTTTAAAAAAAAATGCTACTGCACATGCGCTGCTTTCCTGCAAGCTTTCCAAAGAGGAAAGAGTTGAGTCCCTTCTTGTCTCGTTTCGTTTCCCGATGTTATAAATAAATTAAGTCCAGAAGCCTAATTCTTCAGTGTCAGTTAAAATGGTAACATTAATTAAAATATCAATGAACAAACAAGTAAAATAATTAACTTTATAAGATAACTTGTGATTTTTGAAAAGAACATAGACTATCCTACTGACTAGAGCATTCCACTATATAGAGACGCAGGATGGTATGTATATATAATAATCATAAAAAGTTACAGAAAGTATTGAAGTATTAACACAGGAGGTAGATTAGGCTGTTGGTTTGAGTGCCGAGCTTGGCAATTTGGTTGCAAATGTTTCATCACCATTCAAGGAGACATCATCAGTTCAAAACACACTGACGATGTCTCCTCCAATGGTGACAAAACATTTGCAGATTTCAACAGGAAGGAGAGCACAGAGTTCAACAGTGAAGACACACACACCAGTTTATATGCTTTACTTATTCTAATTATTGTTTGCTTTTCCAAATACACAAAATATTGACTTAGTGAAAAGGGAAGCAAAAGCTTAGGTGCAGGAATGACCACAAGTTAATTGATTTCACTGGATTTGAATAAAAGCAGAAAAACCCTGAGAACAGCAACTAAAGAGGTCCTCAGTATGCTTCTAAGAAAAATGTTAAATTCCTAAGTTCTATTAGTAAATTGTACTTTTACCTTTGGTGAGTTTGTCGGACTGGCACAAGGGGATCGGGAAACTCCTTTCTGTATTAGGTCCAATCGAGGAGGTACTGGTGGAAGGGCAAGATGGGATCCTTGTATGGGATCAGGAAATGGTTTCCTTCTTTGAGCAAGAGGAGATGATCCTGGAGATGTCACTGGGGAATTCTGTCTTTCATTACACTGCAACAGAAGATGTTATGAAGTACTGTATGTCATGTTCACCATTCAGGGAAAGCACCAACTTGCAAGTTCTTACTAGGCACCTGTTAATTATAATAATGTAAGATGTTCAGACTGGATTTTTGTCGCTCTATCGAGTCTTTCCCAAGGACCTGGAACAGGCAGATGTGGATGTTTGATGGTGTTAGAGGTATCATCTCAGGATGCAAACTGTTTTGGGTAAAGCTGCTTTTTCAATTGACTGATGGTGAATTTGTCAATGCCAATAGTGTTCAAGTGGTGCTCTAGTTGTTTTGGGATTGCACCCAAGGATCATATGACTATTGGTACAACATTTGCTTTCTGTCTTTCTTTCTATTTCTATTTGCAGGTCTTTGTATTTTATTATTTACTTTATTAATATTATATCCCACTTTTAAAGGAGCATTTAGCAAAACTCAGTTCTTCTTTCTCTTCACAATTTTATTCATAAATCATACTCTGCTCATTTAGCAACCACAATCTGTTCCTTAAATCAGAACAGAAATGGTCATTAAGTAAACAGGTACCGAAAGAGATACATGTTACAAAAATCATTTGTTGCTGCTCTCTCATTCAGGTAAGTTCTCTCATATAATATCCTATGCCAGACCCGTTTTGCTTAAAAAAGCTATTTATTCCTGACCTGCTTTTCTCCACAGAGCAGCCCTTTCCTAAAAAATGCTAATGGCAAGTGGACAAGCTCATCTCTGTGACCTTAAATAGTTGATCCATCTATTGCTGCCTGAAACTGACCAGCCCTTATTCAATTTCACACTGAAAACGTGTTTTGTCATGCCAACAATATTTGGTAGAAAATGTATGCATTTTGATTTTTTGTTTTTAAATGTATTATTGCTATTGTATTTATGGAATTGCTTAAATGCCGCTAAATGAGGGGTACCTCAGATTTGGATGAGAGCTTCATAAACAACTAATAAATTTGGTGTTAGGGTTGTTAGATACCCTCATTCTCATTCACTAAATTGTTTCCTTTGTGGAAAAGAACAAAGGAGAAACTGTCCGCTTAGATAGCCTTTTATCCCACTTTTGCCAGTTAATGTTCAGTATTTTGTTGGCTTTTAAATAAATAATTATTTGCATTTTCATCTTCATGAAATGTTTAATATCAAAGCAAGAGATGATAAATCTGCTCATTCTTTTTCTATTTTTACCCCAAAGTTTTAATATGCTGCTTACTAATGAACATTCTCTCCTAAAATGTTTCTTTACATCAAGTCAAATGTTTGATTGTAACTTGCAAAACAAGTGGAAATCCTGCTCCCTCAACAGAGGCAATCCAGCAAAACTCAATATAATCCAGTCTATTAACTAAATTAGACAACTAGCTTTATACAATTTGAAGTTTCATACTGCTTGAGACTACCTCTCTCTTCGGAATCTTGTAGTATCTTTTATGCTGGTCTATGACTATAATGAAGATATGATTGATTGTAATGGCTTAAATTTAATCCTCAATCTTTTGTTGGATCTATCAGTAATTTAGTACTCTATCTTTAGTTTTTATTGGAGTTCTTTAAAATAGAAAACTAAACCTTAGCAGAATGTTCATTTTTACAGTTGGATGTTTTCTGAAACAAGACTGTTTTTGCTTTCTGCAGTATCTGCTATTATGTTTTTCAGGAGGTAATTTAAAAAAAAAGATCTTAAATTACTAGATATTGCATTTTTATAACAGTAATGCCATTTCAGTTCTTTAATCTGATACTTTGATATTGAACCATACTGTGGAAGATCAAATCTAAAGAGTTCTTTAGATAAGTAAATGTAAAAAGACTATCATCGGCATCTAATTTCAATTTCTGTTCTCAGTTTACTAATTTGTTTCCTGAAATATATTGGTGCATACATGCAAGTCTGCACATGTGTATGTTACATACATAGGGGGACATAAAATTATACCAGTAGCCAACTTTATGCAGGCTGGATATCAGGCTGGATATCAGCCAGCAGTCAGCATGATTCAAGTCAAGTCAAGAAATTCAAGCCAACCCAAATTGTGATATTGTTAATGATTTTGTTTATATTTTCTTCCTTCTTTTACCTTCATTTATTGGTTTCCATTTGCAAATTAGGTGGGAGAAGTTCTAGAATTCTGTCTCCAAATTATCTATCTAGGCTAAGTATTTCAGGCATAAACCCAGCTTAAATATTATATACCCACTCAAAAATTTGTTCTAAGTATAATAAGCCTACTTTCAACCAAGTTTTGTGAAGTATCTTAGAATTTTTTGTTTAATCCTCAGAACATTCAAAATGGGTTGACATATAGTAAAATATGAAATATATTAGCAGTACATACATAATCAGTTATGGAAAGATCTTCAGCTATAAAGAACATACATATATGAAGTGGTGACAAAATAGGTTGGCAGAAACCCCTGACTCAGCAGATGCTAACAAACTACAATATCATACCGTAGATACTAGCAATTGTAGTTCAGCAACATTTGGATTGACACAGATCTGCTCTATTATAGAAATTAATCTTCAACTGTGATTAACTATTATAATCAATGGAATATCAGACTGAATCTGTCTCTGATACCTGGTTTTAGATTAAAAAAACATAGGAAATACTCATGTATCCATACCATTAGAAATAAGCTGCTGGACTAAATGGTTCCCTATACAAAAGGATTCTTCTTATTTTCCAACACTCTCACGAAATAAAAGATAGAATGCATCAGTTTACAGCCAGTGAATATACAATGATGTAATTTAGTCTACCAGTTTATATTTTCACTGGTAGTCCTCGATTTACAACAGCTTGTTTAGTCAATGTTTGAAGTGACAACAGCACTGAAATGACTTATGACCGGTTTTCACACTACACGCTCAGGCCACCACAGGCACCCCTGACGCAAGTGACGTCAAGCTGACCACGCCCACCCTGGCCACGTCCACCCCAGCCCCCCCGAGATCAAACACAATCCTGATGCAGCCCTCAATGAAATCGAGTTTGACACTCCTGCTTTAATCGATGTGTAAATTATAATTGCGTAAATATAACTATAATTATAATGACTACAAAGTCATTGCATACTTCAGGAAAAAGAGAAGTACCTTTCTCACAGAAGCTAATCGATTCATTATCAAACACTCTTCTCTGTCATCATCATCATCAAAGTCAAGCATAGGAATACCAAAGCTGTCCAAAATACTGCAGCATCTTATGTTTTCATCTCTGGGATCAAAGGGATCTACAATTATGGGTTCGGTTCCTTTGATTTCACAACGGCAAAAAGGACATCCTTGACCATCAGATTCCTGAATTATGAAAAATGAAAATGTTTAAATGCTGAGAAGTATTTAGCATTATTTTACTACATAGAAGATTCTTAAGGTAATTAAAAGTATATTAATAGTATTTTTAAAAACACAGATGCAAATATGGAGACAAAGAGAGACAGAGGAAAAAAAACTTTAAATGAATAGCAGGACCAGCAATTTTCTATTACGTACAATGTTGGGAAAGACCAATGGGAGTTGGACAGACTATCACACTCTTTGTTTTTACATAAATAAGATACATTCATGCCTTTTTGTCAATCTTAATATATCTCAAACATATTTAGAAATTGGAAAAAATGATAACCAATTTCTTTGTATACATGATGTACAATGACAATAAAAGCTATTATTATTAAAAGATGCATGCTGCTATTTGTGAGACTTTTGTTTTTACCTGATTAATTACCATCATGTTGGTGTTCACTCTTAGCAACCACACATTTTAGTTGTCAGAAAGTAGTGCAACAAGATAATGGTCAGAAACCTATTCAATGCAGGATTCTTTTAAGAAATCTATATTCAATGCACTTACATCAAATATTTCATTAAGAAGTTTAAGGCATTTTCCCTTTTCATTTTTACAACAATCCTGTGAAACAGATTGTAGCAACTAATCAAAAGTTACCAATGGAATTTTATGGCTGTGTGGGTATGCAAATATGGATCTCCTTAGTCTAATCATCACATTGCAGTGGCTTTATAACCAATACTATATATCATTGAACTCATATTTGCTTTTCAGAACAGTGGAGCTGCAATTTACATAGTGAAAAGTTGAGGACTGAGGAGTATAATCTTTTAGATTACTAAGGACTAAACTGATGTCAAATTCTAAGGTCTCAGATCAGAAGGGCCAACAACCATTGTCAATCCTTCTTAGGCATTCATACCATTACTATAAATAAGTAAATTATATACTTTTAATTTTTTAATACATAGACATTTAATTTATCAAATCCTTTTTAAATATTATAATGCAAACCAAGATTTCCAAAATTCTTTTTATTGAGACTAAAACATTAATTAAACCTGATCAGCTAAAAAATTGATGGACATCATTAGACCTGCTATAACTAATATAAGCTTATACAAATTAGTTATTTTTGTCTGTTCTGTTGAACTGAACCACAAAAGTATCTAAAATCAAAATTAAAAAATACATGCATGCTCCAACCTATATTATTCTGTTTGGGGTTTGGGCAGGTACTTGTCAGATTTTTAAATGTTTGCTACAGAAAAAAGTGCCTATTTATTCAATGACTTCTGCTTTATGCTTTAAGGTAAGATATAGATCTATGCAAAATTATATATCAATTAAAAAGCAAAATATGGCTATAGTACTATATACATAGAAATCAATTAGAAACCTTTGTTCAGAGAAAAAAAATCATCTCATCTTACCTTATTTTAGTTGTATTTTTATTTCAGTGCCTTTAAAACAAAGGATACCCAACATGCACAGGGCTGATCAACCTTCGGCATAAAATATTATGCAAATGTGATTTTGTATTCACTAAGGAGCTGGGAGTAACTTATTTTATTAATGAAAACAGATGCTTTATTATGATAAAAAGTACCAGAATTCTCTCCTTAGGCATCTCTAACGAGCCATTATGACAGCAATTAAACACTAACCATTGGCAAGTAGAAACTGAACTGCTGCAGTATATTCCCTTCATCAGCTTGTTAATTATACAGAAGTTAAATGTGCAGTGAAATTTATTTTAAACGAAATGATTGTTAATGAATGAAAACCTAATATTCCATTTACTTGGATGTCACTTGCTAAAGTTACAGCTTGCCTATATATTAAATGTTTTTGTTTTATTAAAAGCCTACCTTCTCACTGATGTTATGACCCAGAAAAATTCTATAATACTGTGCTTTTAATTCTATATTGTTTTCACAACTGCTCACAAGAGAATATCCCTACCAATGTATAAATGGGAAGATATTGTTTTAAAAGACGATTCCTATCATTTATACAGCCTCTTAATATTATAGTTAATTTTTCTGATTAAGTGATTTCAGAAGTTACAAATAAAATATTATTAGTGACTGAATATTCATCTTATGTGGGAGAATTATACTGTTGGTTTATTTTTGTATCATTTATTTGAGAATATTTTTCTTTCCATGCTCAGTTATGTCCCCTTGCTATTACAAGTATCAAACCCTTAACAGATACTTACAAACAAAAAGTAATTCAGAGCATTCTTTAAACAGATTTACTAGAAAGGACAATAGAACTAAGTTACATAAAACTTGGAATTGTTAAATCCATTACCCAGGTTTGTTAGTAGCCACTTTTTAAAATCTTCTTGCTAACTACCTACCAATACACTGCATTTTCCTGATAAAGAATATAAAAGAATAGAATTCTTTATTGGCCAAGCGTGATTAGACACCAAGGAATTTGTCTTTGGTGCATATGCTCTCAGTGTACATAAAAAGAAAAGATACATTCGTCAAGAATCATAAGGTA
>JANHGD010008308.1:287133-298642 GCA_027560375.1 Imantodes cenchoa | reverse complement strand
CCACCCCATCCCCCAAAATGTGCCAAATGAGAGTTCAGAAGCTGCTGCTAGCCGAAACAAAAAGCTTCTGGGCACCTCTAGTCTATCATATACCTCCTTAAAAGTTGCCTCAAACAAACTAAGTTACCTCCTCTGTGGCTTGGGCCACTTCTCCACCACTGCAGCCCTCATCATTGTGCAGGGACAGCATCACTGGTGAGCCAATGGCCTGTCATGTTTTTTCAAAAGGAGCACAACTGTATTGTTACTGTAGCCGCCCTGAGTCCTGTATGGAATGGGTGGTATATAAATCCCAATAAATAAATACTTAGTTAAATAAAAAATATTTCATTATTGGATTGGAGATCATGTTTTACTGGGAACCATCCAGATACTGTTGAGTTCAGGCCAGGAGCTCATGGCTGCGACCCCCTCTTAAAAAGGCTCTGCAGCCAGGGAAGCGGTGGCCCTCTTCCTGCTAAAAGGAAAGCAGGACAACTGTGGAAAGAACCGAATAGCTTTCTAGGGCAGGGGTCTCCAACCTTGGCCACCTTTAAGCCTGGTGGACCTAAACGCCCAGAATTTCCCAGCCCAAAAGCACCTGGTAGGTCAAAGTGAACCCAGTCCAGCCCCAGAAAGCAGGTCCTCAAAGGATCAGTTAGCTTGGGCAGTTTCCATTTGGTCTCCAAGCTCCTCTTTCCAGGGAAGGTGGTGGAGAGTGGTTGTGCGGCAGTTTCAGAGAACTCTGGATGAAGCAGATTATCCAGTTCCCTTTCAGTTGGGGGTTCAGACCAGGATTGGGGACAGAGATGACATTGATTGCACCACGGAGAACCTGTGGCAGGAGGGACATTTGATACCACCAGTCATGGAACCCTTCTGGGCTGGCAAGTTGGGGATGGCAGCACTGCATTGTGCTGATTCTCCTTCCTCCAGGGCCAGTTCCAGTCAGTGTTGATAGGTGGGAGAGCACCAGGTTGTGGCCCCTACTTTGTGGGGTACCTCTGTTCTCTCTCCCCTGCTCTTTAGCACTTACATGAGGCTATTGAGTGAGGGGATCCATCGTTTGGGGTGAGAGATTGTCAGTATGCAGACGACACCCAGCTTTATGTCTTTATGTCCTATCCATGTCTAGGGACTGTTGGAGATGGAAGATTGCAAAACAGGCTCCAACTCAACTGTAACAAGACAGAGCAGGTGGCACCCATGGTTAGGAAGGCCTTTGCACACTTCTGGGTGGTGCACCACTTGCATCCATACTTGTACTGGGAGGTCTTACTCACAGCAACTCATGCCCTTGTAACCTCCAGGTTAGACTACTGTTATACACTCTACATGGGGCTGCCCTTGAAGACCACTGGGAAAATTCAACAGGTGTAGAATGCAGCCGCCTGGGTAGAAGCTGGTGCCACCTATACAGCACACGTAACATCATTTTCTGTGTGAGCTGCATCGGCCACCAGTGTGTTTCTGGGTGCAATTCAAAATGCAGGTGGTTACCTATAAAGCCCTACCTCGCTTGGACTGGGCTACCTGAGGGACTGCCTTTTTCCCAGTCTCTACCCATACCGGGCAGGCTGCAGATCCCATCCGCCAAAGGGTGTCAGCTGGCAGTGGCTTTTTCTGCAGTGGCTCCTGCTCTGTGGAACCTCCTCCCTTCGAGACCAGAACGGCCCAGCTCTCTTCGCCTTTCGTAAAGCTTTAAAGACCTGGCTTGGCTCCTGAGCCTGGGATGCCACATGTTTCCTGGCTGTACTGTTAACAGGTCAGGTATCTTGCTCTTGTGTATCTGGATGTTTTAATGCTCTTTTACTGGTTTTGTTTTAATTTTTTTAAATTTAAATGTAACATATTGTATGAACTATAAGCCGCTCAGAGCCACTGATTGAAATGGGTGGCCATAGAAATTAAACCAACAACCAATTTAGTAAATGGAGTAAACATTAGAACTGCCCACTTGCAAGAATCGAGTGGAAGCCATGGGATGATCCTTGAATCCTTCCGTTCCGTTTAGGGAAAAGCTGCTTGCGATCAGCCCAAACTCCCAAGAAGCCCAATCTCTGTAGTACAAAGTACAAGAGGCCAGAAGAGAGAAACAGCAATTCATGGGTTCATTACCATGGTTTAAGAGGAAGATACACAAACACTGGGAACAGCACAATCACTAAGCACACATGGAGGCTGACTGGACTGACTTCTCTCACCCACAAAAGCCCAGAAAAGGCAGCATTTGACAAGGACCGGGGACTGCACCCACAGGGGAGACCTGGGTCGTGGGAAGCCGAATGGGGCAGGCCAAGCCCATTTTCTGAAGAGTGGTGCAAAAGGATGGGTCTTATCATTTTTTGCTAATCAAGTGTAGGAGGCCTGGCAACAAAGACACCCCCCCTACACACACACACAATTCCCTAGGGGCCAAACTACATACTCACAATGAAAACATGGGACTCAACAAGAGCTTTGGGCCAGTTCAGAGGGAAGCTTTTTCGATTACCGCAGGCAGGCCCATAGGAGGGTAGAATTGGGGGGACGGGGCGGGGAGTAGGGAGAAGAATGACATTCTAGCAGCACTCCAAGCACAGGATCACTTGCTAAGCAGCCATTTCCAGGGTGCCTCAGAAGGGCTGTCCTGACTTAGGCTGATGATGGTGGCAACAGGCAGCAGATGCGAAGTGGTCATGAAACTAACTGGTTGCTCGGTGCGTCCCAAATGGGGATCCCAGGATGGCTGCAGATATGAAACCTTCTGATGCACCCAGCAAGATGCCTTCTCAACAGCACAACGAGTTGGTACAGATACAGCACGATTTAGCCTGTCCGATTCTGGCAGACACAAGGAGTCCAACAGGAAAGGGGAATGCCTGTGGAAACCCTAAACCTCAGCTTCCCCAGGCGGGGCTGAAGAAGCCATCCAGGACATCTATGGGCTTTGCCAGGCAAAGGGAAACACTCAGAAGATGGGAATGTAGTTGTCAATCTTTGCTCGGTGGCGCTGCGCAATGCACTCCGCGATCCACACAATGTTGCGACATTCTTGCTCCTTCAGTTTCACAAAAGCGTAAAACACACCAAAATGGAACTGGTTCAGGAAGGCCAGCTTGTTCAGCTTCACCTGCCGGGAAGAGACACAACTGAAAAGGCGTCCTGCTATCCTGGGAAGCCCCACGCGTCCCAGGGAAGAACCACTTTCTTCAATGTGCTTGTCAGGGGGGATTTTTGCAATACTGGCAGGCAGCACCGCATAAGGGGTGACCTCTGCTGTGATGGCCACACACACTAGAGGTGCTGCAGGGTTTGGTGAGCCTGTCCAGGCTGAACACTGGCCTTCAAAGCATGGCTGTCCCCCTGCTGAAGTCAGGCAGCTGCTCTTGAGGGTGCAGCTCACCACTGCCCTGCTCTGGGCCAAGGGAGCCCTCTGGGTGGAAGCAGCGGAATGCCCTCTATGTCGGATTTATAGCTAGGAACTGAGGATTCTCCTCCCTTCAACTGCAACTTTAGCAATGGCATAAAGGAATGGAGGGCGATAAGGCCAAACCACAGGTTCTTTGTCCAAAGGCCTTCAGCAAACCTAATCTCATGGAGTGAAAAACTGCAGATGACAGCAAAGGATGGCTTTGTATTTCTCTGCTACCTTTTTCTGATGCTCGTCATCATCACAACCTACCGAGGGCAGCCTTAGAAAAGGGTCCCAAGAAGAGCTGCAGCAGAGGAGGGAGGGCGCCTCTAGCTCCTGCCCCTCCTTCTCCCTTTCTGAGGCCACCAAAGGCTGGTATGGGGGGGGGGCATAGAGTTAAAGAGCTACATGTATATGGGGAGCTTCCCCCTGCTCACCTCGTGCTCAAAGAATCGGTCTTCGAGGGTTTTGTCACCAGGGTTGCTACCTGCTCCTTCAAAGAGCAATTTATATTCCTGCAAAAGAGAGAGAAATGTGGGAGGACAGGGAAAGCTGGCATCCCAACACCCCCGTGAGGCACCTTTCCTCAAGCAGTAAATCGAATACAATTTGGCTGAAAGGTTGTAAAAGAATCAGAAGAGCAAAAAAAGGCACCACTCAGACTGCCTTTATGGACATGCCAGAACAACCTTTCCAAGATAGAGGAGAGCCAATTTGGGATGGTGGCTTAGGGGCTGTTGACCTCGAAACCAGAAGACCCTAAGCCCTGATTCTGCTTCAGGCCTGAAAAGCGGCTGGGTGACCTGGGCCAGTCCTCTCCCTGCCCAGTTCACAGGAGGAGAAAACCTGAGCTGCCTTGCATTAGTCAAAAATAAAGGAAGGGTAAACATCAACCCAGTCTCATTTTCGCTGGACCAGTACAAGATGAAAGCAAGAAGAAATGTCCTAACTTCTCTCAGCAAACGCTACCACCTGTGCAGGGGACAGCGTCACATCCAGAACTCCAGCCCAAAGATTCAGTGGAGGCTAGGCTGGGCGATGTTTGTACTGAGGAGGAGAGTCACAAAAAAGACACCCGCTCTAATGCAAAACTCAAAGTTCAGAAGGACACCAACGCAGGCAGCACTGCCACTGTTCAAGCTGCACTGCCCTTGTGAACTGGGCTCTGCAGTTCCCTTGCACTGACCAGCCCCACAACGCACGGGTACCCTGGAGCCCTTACCGGGTAGTAATTGGCCACGGTTTTGACTTGCTCGTAGTCATCTGCCCGGGCGAGCTGAGCCAGGCCCTCGGGGTGGAGTTTGCCACAGTGGGGGAAGAGCTTGGCGCGGTCCTCCTTGGACAGCTCGGTGCCAAAGGAATTGATGGTGATGATGAAGGCTCTGCGATCCGCTTCGAACTAGAGGGAAAGAGGGCCGGTCAGCAGGGGAATCAGCCGTGGGGGGGTGGGTGAGAACCAAGGCAGCATCAGAGACAGGAGGATGGGGTACAGTCCATTCAAAAGCATAGAAGAGACCAAAGATAAAAATGGTGAAAAGCTAGAAGACACAAAAATATATTAAACTATTAAGTAGATATTAAAAAAACAAGAGTCCAAAAGAATCTAAACTTGATGATGAGCATGAAATTGCTAAAATGTGTAAAATTCTGTTGAGATTTTAAAGAGAACAGGAACAGGTTAACAAAGGTTGACTTTTTGGTAGAAATGCAGTCGTCAACTTATGATCACAACTGGGATTGGAACCAAAAAATGGATTCAAATAAAATAGTTTGATACAGAGGATTTAAAAGGTTAATATTTAATTATAGCCAGAACATTTCCTTTTAGGACTAATGGTAAACAGTTAGCAAAAAGCCAGAAAAGTTTATTTAAAGGTATGATTACTGCAATGAAATTATTATATGCAGAGAGATGGAAAAAGGACACCACCGACTGTGGAGGGATGGGTGGTGAAATTGACAGATCTCACTGAGATGGTCAAATTAACATTCGATTAGAGAAGAGACCATCTGCATTTACTGGACCTAAATCTTACTAATAGAGAACAAGCGATAGAAGGAGCTGAAGTTGCCAGAACTTTGGGTAAGAGTGACCATGTCATATTGGAATTCAATATAATGCAAACACAAGCAATAGAACATAATCCAGCCTTAAATCCTTAAATTTTAAAAGAGCTGATTTCCACAAACTCAGAGAGAGCCTAAAAAAATTCCATGGATGAAAACCCTAAAGGGGAAAACAACTCAAAGAGGGTGTGAAATTTAGGATTAGGGTTAGAGTCTGATCATAAAAGCCCAGTCCAACACAAAACTACTGAAAAAGAAAAAACAAGAAATCCAACAAAAAAACCAGGATGGCTGCACAAAGATCTTTCTGATAAACTGAAAGGAAAAGTACAAAAATGGAAAGAGGGACTAACTAATAATTCATTTAATGCCAATTATTATTTTAATTGTTTTAATCTTGTCATTTCTATTGTTGGTTTATTGGTTGTACACCGCCCCGAGTCCTCGGAGGGGGGCGGTATGTAAATATGACAAATAAATAAATAAATAAATAAATAAAACTAAGGCAGAGTTATCAGCAGACTCACAGTCTGCCCATTTTCAGACTGGTGCCTTAATCACCACACCCTGGAGCACTGGGGAACTACCTGAGGATTGGATCGGATCACATGCTTGACCTAGTGTTTCCCTCGGGGCATGGAGAGATGATTGGATTGGATCACATGCTCGACCTAGTGTTTCTCTCGGGGCAGTGGAGAGAGGGTCTGATATTAATGGCATAGTCGTATCTTCCTTGTCATGGTCAGATCATTTCCTGCTGAGGCTAGACTTTAATGCACCACTCCCCCATCGCAGGGAGGCAGAACTGATTAAGTGGTTCCATCCCAGACACCTAATGGAGCTGGAAGGGTTCCAGAAGGAGCTTGGGGAGATACCGGAATCCCTAGTCCACAATCCAACTGTGTCCCTGGTGGCATCAGGGGCTAGAGATGTGAAGGCCCGGAAAAAACCCAGAAAAATTAGGGAGTATTGTTGTGGCTTAATTTAGACAGAGAAAATAACTATGTTCAGAATTCTTGGCAGAAGAAAAAATTGTGTAAGTAAATAAATAATGCAATCTTGGTCTTTCTTTGCTGTAAATATGAAGAAGTTCTTTGTATCTATATGTACATACATTAACAAATTTCAGTTTTTGAGTTGATCTTGGAAATTCTCATAATTATTTATATGTAGATCTCATTTATCTTTCCTAAAGTATCTGAAAACATAATGTTCTGCTTAATACCAAAAATGGAAAATAGATCTAAATACTGGTAAGGTTATAAACCTGTAATCTCTTTGTTGTGAATTGTGGATTTTTAATACTAATATTCCGAATAATCTCTCCCCTCTTTCTCTCCTGAAGGTTATAGTCTAACTTCTGTTTTTGCATGTATAATGTAAATTAGATTTTGCAACATCCCTAGTTTCTAAATATTTTTCTCCACTGAAAATAATGCCTATTTTACCAACATTATGTAAATAGAATATTATAGCAAAGGA
Source organism: Imantodes cenchoa (assembly GCA_027560375.1). Lineage (NCBI taxonomy): Eukaryota > Metazoa > Chordata > Lepidosauria > Squamata > Dipsadidae > Imantodes > Imantodes cenchoa. Next base: position 291,720 of record JANHGD010008308.1, on the reverse strand, counting down.
CTATGGATGTAATTCTTAAGAGTAATATTTAAAACACTTTTGTCTTAGAAAAGTCAATAAATACTTTTATGAAGTTATAGTCGAACGTCATCATTCAAGCATTTCTATCAATTTTGTGCTTATTATGCATGAGTTACAGTATACTGTGTTTTCCCGAAAATAAGACCCTGTCTTACATTTTTTTTGAACCCTGAAATAAGTGCATGGCCTTATTGCCATGCGCTCAAAAGCCCGATTGGGCTTATTTTGTCTTATTTTGTGGGAAACAGGGTAGTCTTGCCATGTTTATTCAAAAATAAACTTCATTTAGTTCAAGGAGTTTAGGGCCGGATAAGATCAGATTGCAGCCAGGATTGTTACAGTACATAAATGCTTTCCCTAAATTTATGGAGATATATCATCTTCCCCATCACCACCACCATGAGCACTATTACTATCACCACCCACAATAACCTAAATACTTATCATTATTAAATAGTGTGACTGCTGATTATCTTATAATACACATAATAATTTAAGAGATATCATTTTGTTATCATTTTGTTCAGATAGTACCAAACTTATCATTTTGAGCATTGAAAAAATTAAGTTTAATGTTCGAGAACAAGGCAACTACAATTCCAATATAAAGACATGTGCCATATTCTACTAATTCACAGAAGCAAGTAAATAATTAAAACAAAGTATGTAATAATTGTTAGGTGTTACACACCATAGCTAGTTGTGTTAATTATGTAATATGTTCCCATCCTTCAGTGCGTTCAGTTTAATTTCATTGTGCAAAAAAGAATGACTCTGAATGGTAATTTCTATTTGATACCCTCTCTCTTTATAGGAAAAAAAGAAGACTTGAATTCTCCCCTACTAATCTACTGGTGGTCTGCAGGAACTTGTAGATTGCCAGTCCCACAGCTCCTTGCTGCTTTCATTTCTATCCCCACCTTCTTGTGTGCACTGTCTTAATACTGACTTGATAATCGGAATGATTATTATTGACAAATAATTTTGATCAGGGTATTTGGTCTAAGAATTGTTATTATCTGGTATGGAAAATAAATGCTTACAAAATTTACTTTTTACTTAAATTTTACTTTTCACTTTTAATTTAAAAAGTAGAGGGAATGAGAAAGAATACACAAACCATCATTAATATTTTATTTTCCCAAAAGTTTAAGTTGCTGTGTTTTTAAAAGACAAAAACGTGACAAAAGACAAAAAAGTTTCCAAATTTTCCCAAGGTTTGTGATACTAACCTACCCAGGCCTCGTGTTCTGGAAAGGATATTCCAGCTTTGCATGTGGCATTTTAGGAACTCTTTCCAGAGCATGATACCATAGTCTTTCGAGACTGAAGGATGCCAATGATGATGATGAGTAGGGTGATAATGTGAGAAAGAAAGAATGAAAAAAGAACCCTAATATATGGAAATATTAGAGGAGCTGTGCTAGGTATGCTGCTTTGAACTGCTGAAGGAAAACGGGATATAAATCTAACAAATAAAGATAAATGTCTCCTTCAAGTTGGTTCAGCTCCTGGTGGCTTTGTGAAAATACCCCTATAATTTCTAAGCAGCAGAAGAGCTTGTTTGCTGTTATCTTCTCTTGGAGTGAATTATTATAGTTTGCTTGCCAGTCTAATCTCTAGCCTTGGTGAGTCTCCATGCAAATGACTAAACAGACCCATCTCTGTTTAGCTTCTGAGCCCTGACAGGATCAGCCACGTTCTGTTTAGGCTTTAAGAGTGTAATGTTGATTAAACAGAGGCCGAGATTTGCAAATATGACCAATCCAAATCTCAGGGAAAGCTGCTTTCTTAGAGAAATCATTTATGTTTGTTTATGGTGAAGCCTATGTGGGGAAATCCATTTAGAGACTAACAAGACAAAGGTCGAATTAACTCTGAATTTCACTGCGACTGTTCTGATAGCTTTTGCCAATTCTCATTGAGCTGTAGGGACTAGAGGCTAGTTTAGTTTCCACATTAGATGCCTTAATTGTACTTGGTTGCAACAAGAACGTGATTCTGAGCGCAATGCTAAAGGCAGGTTGGTGAGGAAAATGTCCCTGCCTTCTTTCTGATTTAAAATGTGAGCATGGTAAAAGATGCTTTTCTGCTTCTTTTTATTAATCCCGTGGTTGGTGACTTTGTCATGTGGCGTGAACACAATGCATTTCACTTTTTTTATGTAGGCTGAATTTGGTCCCTTATTGAGCAGGCTAGCTCTGTCTCCTTTCTTTGATGTATTGGCATCATGCATTTGCTGTTGGGATCGTTCACCCTCATGCTGAGATGTTCTACAGAGCTCCTGAGTATTGTTTAAAATGGAGAGGCAGATTTCATTTTTTTGCTGATGTCCTTTGAGGTCACTGAAGGCAGGTTTTGATGTAGATACTCCTATAGTGGTATGTTTGGGTTTTCAGTATAGGATATTTACATTCCTTTTTCAGGGTATGGGCATTCATAAACCTTGCTATAAAACCATTGAAATTGTAAGCAAAACATATTAGTTCCAAAGTCTTTAGCCAATGTTTGAGGTTGATTTCTTGAGCTCATCAAAATGTTTTCTGGTGTCCATGTCTTTTCTAAAATGTTATGCAAAGTTGACATTTCTACTTTTGTTACATATTGAAAAAAACACCTTGGGCAAAAGAGGGGTCAAAGGCATGGGTGGGTTCCTCCTGGTTTGGACCAGTAGCGACCCGCTGGTGACATCATGATGATGTCACTGACCCAGTTTGGTTGGTGCTGGTCCATGGGTGCCACCCTCTTTTTTTTGAATTTTTTTTCTTCTGAGCATGTGCAGAAGCCGAGTTTCCGGCACTTGTTTTCAGCTTTATTTTATTTTTTTTCCGACACTTTTTCAGCCCACATGGTGCAGGAGGAAGCGAACCGGCAGCAAGGTAAGTTAGAACCCATCCCTGGAAGGTCTAGGGGGCTTGCTGTTCAGTATACCCTCAAATCAGAAAGTAATGCAAAGGTACAATATATATTTATTTTGTCCTGCATTACCTGGTCAAAATTGGAAGCCTGGGTGTCATTTTTCCCCCAAATGAAGATATGATCTTGCTTTGTCCCCATTTTTCTGTCTAGTTCCATAACAACCATTTCTTCACTTCAGTCTCCTCTTGTCAGAAAATATGTATCTAAATGCTGTAATTCAGGTTTCAAAATCATACTGTGCTTTCTTATAACAAGCCTTTCTTATTTTAAGTCTCTGGCAGAATTTCAATCTTCATGGAAATGCTCTTTCAGATTATTTGGACAAATGACCTAGAAGAACTCTGTGCAAATCACATGAGCCATTCAACTCCCTTAACACATTAATAAAATACAGAGTGGGTTTCTCCAGATCTCTAGTAATTGATGGGGTTCATTATGTCTTCATACAACTGCTTTCCTTTAATCTTATCTGTAATTACTATTGTATAACTGTAGAAAAGCTGGAATGGAAATTGAAATGAATCTTCCTTCCTAGACTTCTATTTTTGGGTATGTTTAATCAATTCTTTTTTTTTCTGTGATAAGATTCTTAAGAGCAAGTAGAGATTGATTTTTAGTGTTTTGATAAGGAAATTTATTCCTAGGTTTTATGGATATCAAAAAATATACAAAGTATATGCTCACAGTACTTTGTATTTTATAGCATTCTTTTCGTTTCCAGACACAGATTGGTGATCTTCTCAGGATGTGTGGGTTTCCTTATCTGTCATCCATCTCATGTTTCCCAGGCTTTTCTAATTATCTACAAGAAGTCTTCGACTTACAAAGTTCGTTCGTTTAGTGACCATTCAAAGTTACAACAGAAAGATGTGTCTTATGACCGTTTTTCATAGTTAGTACCTTTGCAGCATACCCATGATCATGTGATCAAAATTCAGATGCTTGGCAACTGACTCATATTTACGACGATTGCAGCGATCCCTTTTCAACAAGGAAAATCAATGGGGAAGCCCGATTCACTTAACAACCAGGCTACTAACTTATCAACTGCAGTGACTCACTTAACAACTGTGGCAAGAATGGGGCAAAACTCACTTAACAAATGTCTTACTGAACAATAGAAATTTTGGGCTCACTTATGGTCGTAAGTCGGAGACTATCTGTGTTGATATGGCCTTTTTAAAGATGCTAGTTGCTTCTTGATGTCTATAGCTTACTTTGGTTATTTTCCATTCTACTAATCACCTTTTGTGCTGTAGTATGTATTATAAATTAGCTCCTGAAAACCGTCTGATATAGACATTGATAAGAATCACACCTTACATTAAACTGTAGGTTGTTTAATCTGTGATATGTTAGATAAACCACAGTTATCTGACTTCACATACGGTAATATGCTTAAGCCCAAAACAGCAAAGTTTAGCCATGTAAAAGCTTAGCATATTTCTAAATCCAGCCATTCATACATATGCTTTTCTTGGCACATTCCTAATGCTGATAACTGCTGATTCTAATAATGAGTTCCAAATTGCCAGAGGCAGATAGCATACCGTATTTTTCGGAGTATAAAATGCACCTTAGTTTTGGGGGAGGAAAACAAGGGGGAAAAATTCTGCTTCTGCCTCCCAGCAAACAGCAAACAGCAAA
>JANHGD010008308.1:168569-182778 GCA_027560375.1 Imantodes cenchoa | reverse complement strand
AAAATATATTTCTCTTTTTAAAATATTAACAATCTTCAAATCCATAAGTCAAAATTTGATTATTTCTCCACCTCCTGGAAAAATATAGAAAAGGACTTTTGCCTCATGCTGCTTTTTCAATAGGCAACCAAACTGTTTTTTCCTTGAGGTAGAAGAAGAGGCCATTTTGTTGCTCATCCAAGGTTTCTTATTCTTCCTCAAAGAAAAAACAATTCAGTTGCCTATTGAAAAAGCAGCATGAGACAACTGTGACCGGAATCACTGAGAATCTCCTCAGACTTCCAAGTATAGATGAATTGCTTAAGTGATTTTTTTCTCATGAGGCTATTAGCTTGGCTATTGTTGCCAGTTCTGTCATTTTTATTAACCACAATAGAGGAATTGGCTTTACTGAATATAACTATGGATAATGTGTCAGAGATACATATTTTATGAGATACCTGAGAGGATGAAGTGCTGGCAGAACAGTAAGGAAATAAAGGCCAGCTAAAAGAGCTAAGAAGAAATTTTCTAAAATTGTGATATCGTAATAAAAAACTATTTTGTGAAAGGAATTGCAGAAGATCCTAAGCAATGATTCATAGATGTACCAACTAGGATAACTTATCTGTGTACATAAAGAGGCATGAATTTGCTTCAGAAGGATGAGTATTCCATTTACTTCTCTCTTCTTTTTCCGTAGAACTATTAACAGTTTTCTATTAATGTCTTTTGAAGTGTGCAGCTATCATAAATACTAATCAAGTCTATTTTTCTAAAAAAAAAATATTGATTTGAATCCATAGTTTTCAAGTCCATCAACAAATAAGTTTGGCATTACTTCTGTTGAGTAAGGAGCTATAATATAGGAAACTATCCTCCCACATATGTTTTAGCTTCCAATTATGTGTAGCAAAATGACCCTGGGAAGCAGCAGTGGGTTGCTATCAGTCTGGTTCTTCGAACCGGTAGCGGTGGCGGGAGGCTCTGCCCACCTGCCCGGGACACTTCTGCACATGGCGCAGAAGCGTCGCACGCGAGCACAAACCGGTAGCGATGGGATTTAGAATCTGTCACTGCTGAGAAGTTATGTACAGAATACTAGAAACAAGTTTTGCCTAGATTAAGCACTTGCTTCTTGATGTGAATATTTTATGTACTCTAATTATTGCACATCATAAGAGCATTATTCAGATTGTGCAGAACAGAATGCCCCAGTCCTGAAACAAACTGAATCCAGGTGTTCAAGGGTAGGTTTATCTATTTTTAGAAAGTTTTTCATAGGGGGAGGGATTGATCACATCCAAAATAATTTTACCTGCTTTCTATTCTGGAGTACAATATTCATTTTGGGAAATAGCTAAACCATCTCTGGGATGTTCAAATCTTTCCATTTTAGGTAGGTAGCAAATTAGATGTTCCAGAAACGAACCATGCTCTTTAGTACATAATTGGTATTTTGGGCGTTCCTGGATAAAAGATTATTGTTTATTGGAGTGAGTGTTTTGTGTTTCAATATCAATTATTCAGAATCTGAAGCTTAACTGAATTCTGATTGGCTGTGGTGAGATTCTAGGTGCCCTCCTAAATGATTTTCATCCTGATCCAGTAGGCTGTTACATGTTTTGGCAAAAAAAATCTTATTCCTATCCACACATACTGTATATACACTGATCCAAACCATTTTCATCTTTCTTTGAACTCTTTCTTTACCCACAGGTGGTAAGGAACAATTTTTTTCTGGGAATTCCCAGGCACTACAGTTATTTTTTGGTTTAGGGCATTTTTAATACAAATTCCTTCAGATAAGTTTCTGTGGACATGTAAATCTGTCTTCTCCCTTCAAGTGACTTCCATATTGACCTATTTCACCTCCAGAGAGCACCTGATATTGGCTGTGCTGGTTGGGGGTTATGGAAGAAATGATACATGGTTTTTGGGGAATCTTGAATTGGATAAAATAAAGAGCAATATGATATAAATCTAATAGAGATGACCAACAAAATAGAGCAGCCTAAAACCATATTAAGTTAGATTTTGCTCTGACATTTCCATTTCTCCCATCCTAACATCTAAACTTGCATTTTGATTTTCTGGACTTTGCCTTCATTATCACTTTTGTAATATATATTTGCAAGTGAAAAAGAAAGGTGGCAATGGGACTGAAGCAGATTATAAGAGAAATTGTGACATGACATAACAGCATTGAGGGGGAAAAGATAAAAATATCTGGCAATAAAAGACTTACGAAACAGCCTTGACATTACTGTTTCTTATCAAGAGAGAAGAAATAAGTCCGCTGTTTTCCTATTACTAGGAAGGAAACTTGGTATTTGTCCATGATAGTTTTCAAAGAGAAGGGGATTATAAATTGGCTATTTCACTTACCCTAGCCTATATTTAACAGACTGTAAAACTAAATGTGTGAAGTGGCTGATGTATCAAAGAAGAATATACTGCTACTGTGTACGTCATATGGAAATACATCAGGTCAATGAGTGTAGCAAATTTGATTCCCAAAAGCACAATCAAGGAAAGATGGCATATATTAATCAATCCTTACAAAGCAACACAAAGTTATGAATGTCACATATCTTAACCTTTTAAATTATGAGAAAATACTCCACAAATAACCTTTTCATATATTTTTTTATAGTTTCAGGGGATTCAGAAATTATTTTCACCCCCTAAGAAACTACAACGCTTGCGATGTTGGACAATAGAATTCCCTTTGTTTCTTTACCCATTCCACTGGTTCCATTGGGAACACAGAAATTAAGTTGCTTGTAAATTTGAGGTTGTAAATGGAAGTCAAAAGTTTAAAACACAACCAAGATAAAACAATAGGATCAGCTATGCCATGAATGAATTGTGGGTGTTAGAGCAAAATGTCAAAGTGACTGGAATTTTTGTACAACATTAAATTTTCCATTTGAAATAATTTTCTAAGGGACATTAAAATATAGAATCAAGTTAACTAATACTTGATTTCATTCAGTGGTATAGTGGGAGGGGATCAGAAATATGTCTTTAAGAATGCATTAATCATTAAACATTTAAGCAAGCCAGGATTCTCCACAATTGCGCAATATCTACTGTATGTAGCAGCACAATATCTGTGAAATATGAATTTTGCACATAATTGAGTTTCCTAACATGTTTACTACCAGGATGAGGAAGTTTTTATGCCATTGTGAAAATTTTATGCTATATGCTAATCAGAAGAGAGCAATGAAAAGAGTAGTTTAGTTTGCTTCTTTCATTTTTATCCGTTAAGAATTTCATGGTTCACAAGGGAATACGATTGTATCTTCTGTTCAAAAGAGCTCAGGGTTGATATTAAAACAAATTTAATACAAGTGGTCTTCTGTATTTTGGAATTAATAATGATATTGGGTAATAATATCTTACAAAATCACAAAACTCCAAATTGTAAAAGAGAGTATTATATTTTCCAGGAAGTTCTCCTAGTAATTTCTCTAAGCATCTTCACACAATCAATCAGAAATGTCCTCCAGTAATCTCAACCCAAAGCCAAGCTTTCATTTTTACTGGTACCAAACCCATTTCTATTTTATATGCTATAGGCACTAAGTATGTTCATTTTTATGCCCAGACAATATATTCAAAATTCTAATTTAGAATATACACATACATAGTTACAACAGAGTAAAAAGTAAGATGGCAGAATTAAAATTTTTACCAGCATTCTGGTTTTAAAAAATAATTGGGCAGAATTCAGTCATATGCACGCAACATAATACATGCTTCCACAAAAAGCAAAATTACTGGGTGTTTTTTAAAAGGATTAGTTGAAAGGTTAAGTGGAATAGACTTAATATGCATCTTCTCATTACTGAACCTGCAGCATAATGCAGTTATTGTGCGTGGGGAACAAGGGCCCTCATGAAGTTTCTGATTTGTAACTCCCAGCATTTGTGATCATTGGTTGTAGTTCAACAGCCACACCTGGAAGACCACAGTTTCCCCTATTCCAGAGCTGCTGGGATTTGTAACAGGGCAAAGAGAAATGTAGAGCAGATGCTCATGAACAAGTTCAGCATCGCTTATCTTGCAGAACAGCTTCTAAACTGACTTACTTAGAACAGAAAGGAATAGTCTATTTGGGATTTCAGAAACAATAATCTAAAAGCTATATAATCACTCCTAACTTATCCAGATTTTATTTATTGTTTACTATGACAGACAGACGGACGGATGGACAGATGGACAGACAGAGACACTGGATGGATGGATGGATGGATGGATGGATGGATGGATGGATAGATAGATAGATAGATAGATAGATAGATAGATAGATAGATAGAATCATAATTGCCTTTGCACCTTCTTAAGTGAGTTTTACTTATGTCATAGAGTAGAAAATATCTGCCAGTTAGAACCGATAAATATTGCTAAGGAAAGCTAAAACATGGTAATTTTCTGCATAATCTGAAGAAAGTGATCATGTAACTCTGTTCTGCTGAAAATTGCATGAATCTAGATTCTAGACTAAGGGAGACTGAATTTAGTCCAACAGTCCATAAATATTTTTAGGCATGTTAATGGAAGACCTTAATTTTGCGTTTAGAAGGAAGTTGTAAACTTGAATTATAATTCATATCTCTTTAGTTACTATCAAAATATAATATTTGAACTATTTCTTTGCTATGCCTCAAGAAAGTCACTGAAGGTAGCAGTGATTTATTATTTGTTCAGTATAATATTCATTCAATTTGTTTATGTACTGAAAACTTCCATTAGGTTTTTCTTCCCTCAGGCATGGCTGTTTTCATTTCCAGATGGTTATGATTTTCTAAATTATTTCTGAAGAGCTGTAAGGTATAGGAGACATTCATGATAGGCATTAGAAGACGTTTTGTTTAATTTCAAATGCATTATGCCAATTTTAATTTATTTGCTTCATAGATTCATAATACAGAATTGAAAGGGACTGTTTAAGTCAGAGGTCTCCAACCTTGGCAACTGTAAGGCTTGTAGACTTCAACTCCCAGAATTCTTCAGCCAACAAAGCTGGCTGAGGAACTCTGGGAGTTGGAGTCCACAATTCTTAAAGTTGTCAAGGTTGGAGATCCCTGGTTTAGGTCATGAAGTCCAGCTTCTTTCTTAGTGCAGAATACTCCAGCTATCCCCTTTCAGACTTCTCAAACTTTGCAGCATTGTGACTCCCTAAAATGACAAATGAATGTCTATGGTGGTCTTCATGAACACAACTAAAATGTTTATTATGGTTAGGACTGAGCCAGAAATAAATACTGACCAAACAATAATATGTAAGCTTCATCCTAGTTTCTAGACTTAGTGTTATCTGCAGTACTTTCACATTGGCCATCTTGGACTTTTCTCTTCTACCACAAAGGCCCAATAAAGGCTAAACATTTAAAATTACACATTAAAAATACTCTCTTCACTGAGGCATACCATCTCTATAGATACTCCAATAATTTCAGATATAGTACTACATATCACGTCAGAAGCTGCCACTCTGTGGGCAACCATTTTTAGATCGGTTTGTGATATGGCTAGACACAGTTGCAAAATTTCCATCCCTTCCATACATGCAGGTAGGAATTTTAATTCGATCTTAGTTTCCATATGATTTGGAGAACATACTATGGAGCACAGTTTTCCAATGATCATTTACCTACAGCAAGATCTACCATACCCACAAGTGAAGATAAAGCTCATGGTTGCAGCAATTAAATCCTGAATAATTTAAATGTCATTATTTCTTGTTATTAATTATCCCGTTGAATAAAAGTCTTTAGAAATGCTTATAGTATCTTGGAAATATTGTGTTTTATACATAAAAAGTATAAATAAGCATAAACAATCCTTCACCAGGCGCTCCTTTCTGTCAGAAGATTTCAGAGTTCTGCTGTAAATTCTCAAATGTCATGCTTGCCTCTGCCTGCTAGAAATTTTGGCAGTCCCCAACTATCCTATTTATGTCCTTTTTGGGGGATACAACTTAGAGCAACAGGAATCTTGTCTCTGAATACTTTGAATTAATATGATTAATTTCACGAAATCCAGCCAACTGAAGGAACTGTTTTCAACTGGGTCCTGCCTATGTGCGTTGCCAGAAATTCAGTCCACATAACAGAAGGTTGTTCTAAGGGATGTGTAAGAAACAGTCAACTTGACATCTAAAATGAGTCAGTAGTGAGAAATGAACACCTTTGAAAAGACTAATCTAGTGGAAGATGGATATTTATGTTTTGAATCAAATACTGGAAACTATGCTTTGTTGTAGCTCACTGATAGAGATAAAATTTCTCTCCCCCCCCCATTTATGTTTATAATGCAATGTGTGGAAAAGGAAGCCATAAAAAAGAGCGGATACTTTGCCAGTCTCCTGTGTTCAGTTGCTGTCATATTACTCCACCTCCTGTCCTCCCTCACACATACATAACTCATTACAAGCTGATGATGCTGGCAACCAGTATTCTGAATTTCCTAACTCAAACAAGCATAGAATTAACATGCCCTGTTAAGCTTAAGCTTTTTGTATGCATTTACTGTGGATTGACTGAAACGAAGAATGCATGACCTAAGAAGCCCGCTGTAGGAGTGTTCCAAAATTCATACAATATGTTTTATTCCTCCCATTTGGCTGAGCATCTTACAAAAAACACACAGGATTAGGCAGAAACATGAATACATTTATCCACCCATTCAGATTCTTAGGGGAAGAGAGAACAGTCTTCTTCCAAACTTTGTTAAAGCCTACTAATATGTGTGGAAATATATATTTAACATGATGATGTTCGTCTATTGTGTTCGAAGAGGACCTTGACATCTAACAGGTTGTAGGCTGTCCATGATGTGTCCGCAGGTGGCCGGTAAGGCCTATACGGGCACAAAATGTTCTCCCACATGTTGGGCAGACATGTGTGGGCACCATTGTTGCAGCATTTGCAGCTCTGGCTTTGTGGCATGCTCACTTCTCTTGTGCTATGGCTGTTCTTCTGTCCTCAGATGTCCGGCAGCCTTGGTGGATCAGCGTGTGCCATGTTGGTCGCTCTTGTGCCAGGGTTTCCCATGGGGTGTTGTTAATTATCCAGGGACTTGAAGGAGGCTTTCTATGTGTCTTTGTATCGCTTCCTTTGTCCCCTGTGCAAGAATGGGTAACCTTGTCATGTAAAAAATCAGGAACTGAAACTAGACTTTTAGTTTAGGGTTTTGTTTAGTTTAGAAATGTAAGTTGTTCTGACATAAAATTCGTTACTGTATCCTTGCTCTCTCTTCTTTTTGAAAATTAAGGAAGGGTCAAAAACTCTTAGTGATGGTCAAAAGCAGATTAAGGTGGGATCAGTAGCTAGGGTTTTTTGCTTGTTCTCACTTATATAAAACAAACCCCTCAAAATTAATTGTGAATTTTTGGATTCAGGAAAATCAGAACAGAAAGTAGTACTTGTACTTGTAATACAAATACATATTCTAATTCAAAGAGTTCTGCTCCACTTGCTTATAGTATTCAGCTGTCTGAATTTTAATCCAATTCATGAAAGGTTTTTAGTGTTTTGTAATTTCAGGATTTAAAAATGCAAACGAACAAACAAACGAATATCGAACGCTACTAGTTTGTTCTATCTGTTCCAGATAGGGAAAGACAAAACGTTAACACTGCAAAGATTCAAGAATTGTACTTTATTGTTGTTGGGTATAATAACAGAATCTTGAACGGTTGTCAAAGTTTCACTCAGCCCCACATTAACACCACTGTCTTTCTCATTCTTTCCATTTTGCCAGTACAGAACCTCTGATCACGACCATAATTCGTTCCATAACTTTGGTCGCAACCCGATTTGGTTGTGACCCGAACCTAATTTTGGAAATTTGGAGCTTACAAAAAAAATGGCGTGGAAAAGGAAATTGGTCGCAAAATTTGGGTTGGAACCTAATTTGGTCATGGTCAGAAGCATTCGTGACCAGAGGTTCTACTGTACTGAGATATCATTTTCCTTCTCTTAACAGGTTCCTGCCTTCATTAGGGTTCTCTCTACAGTCCTTTACATCCTTTTCCATTCCTTTAGCAGCATTTCCATTCTCCATGGTTTCTCAAAGAAAGAGGCTCTCAGGTAGCAGCCACAAGGTCCTTCAACTCTTTCTAGTACTGGAAGTTTAAGCTCATTTATGGTATCCCGAAATTTCTTAGTTAATCCTATATTTACCTTGAATTGCCATACTTTGCCAGGCATTCTGTTTAGGTTCATTTTGCATTTCAGGAAAAGAATGAAACAAAACAGCATACTTCTGCCCTCTCCTATTATGACCAGTTACCTACCACCTGATACCACACTGCCATCATTTCCAAACCCTGGGTCTGTTACTTTTGTTCTTCCTTTTATTACTGATGATCCAAATAAGTTCTCCTTTGTTTTTATCTTTCTTTTTGAGCCCACGTTTCTTTTGTGCTTTACCATTTCTGCATTTAGATACTTGCTGTATTCTTTCTTGATGAATAAATCTAACCGTTCATTTCCTGTGCATGTCTCTGTTCATTTTTAGTTCTGTCAAAAACTCTGTATGCATTGACAATGGTTTTCTTTAACTGCCCCTGTTTCTTGAAAAGTTTCAACTCTCCTGTACTTTCTTTGATCTGAGATTTCTTGTCTATGGATCCTATCTAGTACCTCTATTCGCTTACCAAAATTCAGTATTTAGGAACTATGCTCCTTCTGTAATAGTTTGAAATCCATAAGATGACATTGTCACTCCTGACTGTAACCCCAGCTTACTATTATTTCAAACTCTTGAAAAAGTTCTTTCTTCATTAACTGGTTGGCTCATTATTTTGTTTCTTGTCACCTTCTGGAAAATAAAACATATCTCTCTAAAATTTTGGGAACGTCTCAATTTTGGCTTCGGTTGGTCTTCAGATAACTGGAATCTCCAATTACTAGCTTATCTTTTCTCCCTGAAACTTTTGTAATATGGCCCTAGAAGGATGAAAACTTCTACTTAGCTTGCACCCTACAGCACACCCCCACAATAACATGCTTCCTTGTGTTTTACCATACACTCTAGAATGGCTCACTTATACTCTATCTTCCTAGATTTTTATACACCGTCTACTTCAGCAGTGGGTTGCTCCGGTTTGGTCCGGTTCTCTGAACTGGTAGCGGCGGCAGTGGGAGGCTCTGCCCACCTATCCAGGATGCTTCTGTGCATGTGCAGAAGCATCACGCGCACGTGATCCAGTAGCAAAACCATTTAGAACCATTTAGAACCATTTAGAAACCATTTTCAACATAATTTTTAGCATATGGGATTTCATTCTAACCTAAAAGAGTCTCTTTGATAGCCTGTTTGGTGGTGTGACATTTCAATCAAGGTTTCTGTCTTTACTCTTACATTCTTATAAAGGCTATATTGAATGACAGCTTGTTGACAACACTATGTAAGACAAAATAACCCAAACTATAACTGGCATTTTGGCTGCAGGAGGACCTTGAAGATATTGTGACAAAGGTTGAGATCAAATCATTTCAGTTGTCTGTCAAAGATGGAAAAGTCTAAGCCAGATCAAGATTCTGGCAGCTGACCTTTACATTGATAGAATCCAAAGTTTCACAAATTACTATATAATCTCTGGTTTTAAAGCATGAGTCATGGTTTGCAATTTAATTTCCTACATAAGATATTAATTATATTATTTTAACTAAAATATATACACTGAATCATCTGACATAACTTGTAATTATCTTATCCTCTCCCACCCTAGTGCTGTTTGTGTTTGTTACAAGAAACTGCAAAGAAAAACAAACCATCTGTAAATTATGAGGAAGTGAAGAACTGAAAAACCCAGTTTTCTCTTTTACTTTAAATGTGTCCTGAGCTTCCTTGAAAAGATCTACTAATGTAAATATTAATGTGTATGTATACATATATATATATATATGTGTACATGTACATGTATATGTATATGTATGTAGGTCTTTGGTTATTCGGGTTTTATATATATAAAATACACACACACACACACACACACACATGCACACATACACAGAGATAATTACATTGCACAAGGCTTGATTGGGTTTTTTTGTCTCTCATTTCAGAATGATTAAGGCTTATCCAACTAGGCAAGAATCATACGATTCTGAATTTTCTTACCTTTTACTGTTTAAATTGTTCTGGCCTCCATGCAATATCATTTTATTTTTCCAAGCACAAATTCTCACTCTTCACGTCCTTTTCTTCAGTTTAGCCTCTTCGTCCTGCTTGGAATGGAATGAGGTGGACCGTTGTGTATCCTGTTCAAGTAATACAGCTTTACTATTAAATAACCAAGATATCTTGTTAGTATTAAATAAACAGACACCGAGTGTTTGCAGTGGTAATAGGATGAGTGTCATTCTTTTTAAAAGAAATATTTCTGTAAACATAGCAACTGGAAACATATGTATTTCAGACTGAAATTCTCAGGGGCGTAACAAGATCTTTCAGTCCATCGAATATGTGAAAATGAGACTGTTAAAAGCTTTATTACATAATGGGTTGCTGAGGTTCAGTAGATCTAGTAGAATCTATAAAAGGTATATACTATTTTTAAAATGTTATCTTGGAGGAACTTAAAGATACTAAAATGCAGAAAAGAAACAAGGCAGCCAAGGAAATAAGTTAAATGAATGAAGATTATGTTTCCATGAGAAACATCTAGATAAGAATTGGCTGTATGTCAGTACTGTATTGTGTGGTGAAAGAGATTTGGGCAGTTGTACCATGTTTGCTAGGTCATTGTTATGGTCAGTGCTCATTGGGTCTTCCACTCCCTCCACTCCCAAGGGCATTAATATTCTTATTGAGTCCCAGAATTTCTTAGTCTTTGGCTGTTTCCCTTACAACATACTCTAGGCATGTGCTGAGGCGTAGTAAAACATAGCTTGCCCTTCTTTTTGACGTAATTGTCCCCTTGACTGTAATTAAAGTTGAACTGAGTAATGGAGCAGTCACCAGCAACATGTTCCCATAATTTTCCCCGTTGTCAAGGGTTTCTATTATCATCAGATTCACACTGGATTATTTGTTAGGCTAGAGGAACGGAATGGCGGTGTTGCTCAGACACAGTTGTGGGAATGTGGTTCCCTGACATGAGTCGTAGTATGTGGGAAATGGTTTTCTCCCCTATAGAAGCCTTCTTACTTTCATTGGTGCAGTTCCCAGAGTGGTGAAAGTATTTGTGTCTTCTGAATTGTATTGATTGTTCAAAGTATTTTTTTTTCTTGTTTCAGTTTGCTCTGTCAAATTCTATCAAAGTAAAATGGGTTAGTAATGGAAAGTGTCGCTCCTGGGTGTTGAATGAAGAAAAAAAACAAACCAATCTTATGTCTAGAAGTTGTTAGTTTCGGGGTGGTGGTGTATGTTTTGTTTTGTTTTGTTTTCCTTTTAGCTTGTCAAAAATTGATCCAAAATTAAAGTATATCACAGTTTGCTGGCAGCCGATATGACTTTTAGGAAAATCTAATATTTTTTCTTCTTTTCCTTCATTTTCCTCATATCTGTGAATGAGAAATAAAATGGACTTTTGAGCTCTTCAATATGGCAGGAGATGACCATTTTAGTTTATTTTAATTATTTTACTTTTATCCTACCTTTATTATTTTTATAAATAAAGTGGTGAACATTGGCCTGTTTAAATTGGGGAAAATTTTATTTCCAGAATATAGTATCAGTGGACTTCTCTATGCAGAGTCATAATTTTTCCAAAAAGATTTTAGTCACAAAAAGTCAATGCTTTACTATTGCTGAGTGCCCAGTTGGAAAAGTTTATTATACTCAAGCTTTCTGGCCCTCCCTCCAACTCTCACTGGCTCTCACCAAGGCTATCTTTCTGGAGTAAACCAAGGGAAGGCAGCTACATTTCTATTCAAATTGAAGTAGCAAGGATTGAAAATCAAATGAACGTTATCAAAACAAGGAGGACCTTAAGTTGCGTTGGGTATTCTGCTGGTTGAAGCATTGGTGTAGAACTTATGCTTAGTTGAGTTATATTCTAGTAGTGTTGTTCTAAAACCCTTTACTACCGGTTCACGCATGTGCATGCGCAAAAGCGTCCCAGGTGGGTGGGTGGAACCTCCCATCGCCGGTGCTACCGGTTCTAAGAACCGGTCCAAACCGGGAGAAACCTACCGCTGTTATGTTCCCTCATGCTGGGTTAGGAGATGTTCTTGGATCCTGCAGTATTCCTCAATTAACAGGTATCAATACCTTTTTACCGATCATAACTGGTTCATTAGATGTTCCCTTTTCTAGAAAAAAATGGTATCTAAGCACTGTTTGATTGTGCACCAGACATGATCGTCATTGATAATTAAATGCTTTGAAGATTACAGGCTTAGATTTCTACTGATCAATCTACTCATGCTCTGAGACTAAAAATTCTTCCCTTGGATTTAATTTCATTAGAACTTATGTGGGCAAGCATAAGTGGAAAGAATTTTGTTAATAGATAGTAAAATTATGAAATGCCTCTCCTGAGGAGAGCTCTCATGTTTCTTACTTTACTATGTTTAGGTGAGTAATATAATACATATCTTTAAGGAAACCTGTGATCGCTAATGATTAAAAGGTAAAGGTTTCTCTGTCAGACTCTAGGGCACAGTGTTCATCTCTGTTTCTTGGCCGATGGAGTAGCGTTGTCCAAAGACAATTTCCATGGTCATGTGGCCAGCATGGCTATACACCAATGACCCTGCAACACAATTACCTTCCTACCCAAATGGTACCTATTAATCTACTCACATTCACATGCTTTCAAACTTCTGGGTAGGCAGGAGCTGGGACAAGTAACAAGAGTTCACCCTGTAGCGCAGAGCTTGGGTCATGAGCTCAGCTTCTTTAACTGATGAGCCATTGAACCCCAATGTCAGTGATTATTGCCATATTTTTATTATTGCCACTGTAAGCATTTGCTTAATGAAATGCGTGTTTTCAAATTTTCTGGATGCTCATGCTTTAAGAATTCTAAAAATGAATACACTATTTTGGAATTGTATGTTTCATAGAATTTTTGCACCGGGGCAGATACAGTTTTATAGACGATGTCAGGTTCCAGGAAGTCGTAGGAAGAAAAAGACGAACACAAGCATTTGCTCTCGAAGTTGTTTACTTCTCCAACTCCTGGCACTCACCAACCATCATTACATGAATGAGAATTTTGTCAGCAGCAATCATTGGATACTCCCACCACCTATTTAACATGTAGCGCGTCCTTCCCTGCGACTCCACCCTCTCTCGGTTTTGCTTGCTTCAAGCCATGATTGCACAGCTGCCACCAGCCAGCTGGGCATATCCAGTCTTTGCTGGATCTTAGTGAGGTTGGCGACGAACGGGAAATTCCCCCAGCAGCACGAAGTTCCCTCCGCCCGAATGGCAGCCCCAAGGTTGGGCTGACAGACGGTGCGTCCCTGCCAGACATAGTTTTAAGATGTGTGTGAAAGTGTGTTTGTGTATATGTATGTTTGTGTGTATGTATAATAATGATGGAGTTACAAATCCCTATGAGCTTCATGAGTGTTATAGATATCCTAGAATGATATGAATGATAAACAGCATCAAATTGAAATTTGTAGCAATACAACCAAAGATTAGCACTACCAAAAATATTAAAACAAGAAAAATAAAATTGATAAAAATGTGTCTTCAAGGAAAACTTTTATCAGTTTTGTATAAGTTGATGCCGTGTTTTCACCGCAGCCCTGCAAAATTTGGTTTACTGTATTGGTGAAAGCGTGACTGGACTCTCAGAGAAGAAAGTTGGCATAATAATCTTCTGTCATTCCTAGGAGGCATTGCAGCAAGGATAATACTTAATTGCCGTGCAGATCTTTGTAGAAATCACAGAGAAGTAGCACATTTTGGACAGTTTCTATTTCCCCAGAGCAGGTGCATTCTATTAGTGGAATTTTGATACATTTGTCTTGTAATAATGCCAATGATGGTCCATTGTGCCTGTCCCTGAAGAAGTCCTTCCTCAACCTGAAAGAAATTTAGCCTTGCATTAGGTCCCTCCCTTTGGTATAAAAGAATCTCTGAGGATTTTGAGCTGCTTGGACAATGTACTATATATTTGCACCGGAGTATAAGACGCACCTTAGTTTTGGGGGAGGAAAATAGGGAAAAATATCTACCTACCAGATATTCATCTGGCTAGCGTCCTTAGTCTGGTCAGCTTCAGCACATTATTTTATCCCCTGGTTAG
>JANHGD010008308.1:149002-160302 GCA_027560375.1 Imantodes cenchoa | reverse complement strand
GTATAAGACGACCCCCTACTTTTGCAAAGATTTTCCTGGCTTAAAAAGTCGTCTTATACGCCGGAATATACGGTATTAGTTAACATTATTTTTTCTTTCCGTATTTCTATTTCTGTTATTAGATATCTTCCTTTACTGTCTGTATAGATTTCTTTTGTGTTGATCTCCTTCCTCACGTATGTTGCCACTCCTTTCTTTTTCTTTTCCCCTAGTGATGCGTATAGAATGCCCAGTTTTGAATTTTCTAAATATTGTCTTTCCGACCTTCTAATATGTACTTCCTGGATGCATATAATATCTGCTTTTTGCCTTATTAATTTTGTAAATATTTTCCTTCTTTTTTGTGGACTATTTAATCCTTTTATGTTTAATGATATTAGCTTTATTACATTTTTCATTCTTTATCTTCCTCTGTCTACCGTGGTCTATTTGTTCTTACTTCTTGTCTTGACTCCCTCCTCCTTCTGAATCTCCTCCGCTACTGTCTCCCTTTCTCTCCTTTCCTCCTCCTCCACCTCCTGTGTCTCCTCCTGACTTGTTCCCTCTAGTCTTTCTCCATTTTCTGCTTTTTCTTCCGCCCCCAGGAGTTGATCATATATCTCCTGGGCTCTTTCTATACTCTCTACCCTAACTTTTCTTCCCTCCCAAGTTATCTGCATCCCTTCCGGGGTGCTCCATCTAAACTGTATCTGCCTTCTATTTAATAAGTTTGCCAGAAATTTGTATTCCCTTCTCTGTTCTCTTATCCATCTAGGTATCTGCTTTAAGGTGTTTATTTCTTTTTCCTTGTAAATCCATTTATGTCCCCTTATGGCCAGATATACTTCCTCCTTTATTCTCCTTCTTGCGAACCTCACATGGACTTCCAGTGGCAAATTGTGGCGGCGTGCATAGCTCATTTGAATCCGGTAGGCCTCATCTATCTCTCTAGCTATTTCATCTTTTTTTTTTGCAGAATCCCTGCTATGAGGCCTGCCATTTTCTCCTCTAAGTTCTCATCCTTTGTTTCTGTTATATTTTGGAACCTCCAAAAAAATGAGGATTTATCCATTTCCAAATTGATAAAAGCGTGTTCCATTTCTTTATCCAATTTAATGATCTTTTGATCCATTTTATCAATTCTTTTTTCATTTTGGTCTGCCTTTTTCTCCACCACCTGGATGTGTTGTGTATTTTTCTCTATCGCCCCTTGTATCATTTCCATTTTAGTATCTAATTTCAATAGATCTTCTTTCAATTCTACATGGTTTTGGGACATTGCCTGTTGCATTTTCAGCATTGTCTCCTGGACTATGTTAAGTGTTGTGTTGATGTTTTGTATTGCTGGTGAACTGCCTATTTTGTCGACTGTTAACATGTCGTCTATTGCTCTCTGAGCCGGTGAGGCCATTGGGAGTGTTGGTTTCCCCCCCCCCTTTCGTTAATGTTGTTGTTGTTGTACTAGTCATTTCGTTTAAAATTTGTTTTTGTTCTTCTAATATCTTATATATTTTTGCCCAGATTATCATTCACCATTTATTTTTACTTTCAATGTATGTTGCTACTATTTGTTAAGATTTCTCCAACACTTCTTCAAGTCGGGTGAGAGAATAGTCTCGTCTTATTTTTAGATCTGCAGGGTTTTTAATAGATCTGGTCTAATACCTTATATATTAATTTCTGTTTCTATCTCTTTATCTTATCCTAATTTCAGTTGTTGTACAAATATAAGTATGGATCTAAATATAATACCAATTACAAGAAAGAGAGAGCAATAATAAAAGGATCAATTTGCAAATATCTTATTAATTGCTTAAGTTTAAAATAGTTTTAACAAATATAATCTAGCAAATATAATAAATCAGATTTATCCTAAATTTTCTTAATTGATCTTAAAAGAAAAAAAAAGAAAAGAAAAGAAATAAAGCTTAGTATTTCTTAATGCTATATAGTTAATAGTTAATTCAATAATTCTTACTTAATTTTAATAGGTTCTTATAGGCATATACACCTTAATTAATCTTAATAAGCCTTAATGTTTCTTAATACTATATAGTTGATATTTATTATTTCTTAAACAATAATTCAATGGTTCTTACTTGATTTTGATAGGTTCTTATAGATTTATAAATTTATAAATATACAATGATATAAATAAGTATAAATAACTCTAAGTATAATTAATTATACGTCTTTAATTATAAAAAGTAGTTAATATTTACTAATTTTTCTTACTTAGTTATAATAAGTTCTTATAGGTTTATAAATGTATAAAAATATAAATAGATATAAATAGCTCTAAGTATAATTGATTATAGATCCTTAAGTATAAAAAGGAAGAAGAGGAGAAAGAAAAGGAGAAGGGGAAAAGATGAAAAGGGGAAGAGGGTAGAGGAAGTCAATTTTCCACTGTCATGTTTTGTAGAAAGGAAGTCAAGATGGAGTCCCTCCGTGAGATCTTAAGAGCGTCCCCAAAGAGATATAGATACCATACAGTTCCAGTCTCAGCACGAAGGCAGCCGTCCACTGGTCTCTCTGATCTCTCCAGTTTTTTGTTTGTTCTTAAATTTTTTGCTCAGAATTTTATAGATCTCACTCCTTGATATTTTCTAGATCGCAGCTCCTTTCATCAAAGTTCCGATATTTGCTTTTAGATTTTGACTCAATTCTGCAGAGTTACCTTCCGTCTGTCATAAGCAGTTTTTTTTTCTTTTTTTTTCTTTGTGTATTCAGTCCCGGTAACTCTGTTTCAAATTGGTCGGTGTTTCTTTCAATACTGCTACTCGGGCTTTCACTTTTGTTCTGCTGTCACTGCTTTCCCTTTTTTTTCCATTCCTTCCTTCCTCCCGATCGTCAGCTGTCTTTATCGTAGCAGAATTTAGCGATCTTTGGCTCTTTTTTTTCTTTTTCGCCGCTGATTCTATCCTGGACCTCTCTATTTTATATTTCGCCTTTGTAGCAAGGTCTATTTGCGAATTGGATCTTGCGCTGTACTGGACACAGTCTCTATATTTTCGGCTTCCTATACTGAAGAGGTTATCCGGAGCTTCAGACCCGCCATGCCCCAACAGCAAGGCGAGCGCTTTTGAGCCGAATAGGGAGGGTGCCCTCCGCTTCCGCGGGCGAACGCCTTCACCCGCTTATGCTAGGGATTTCCCTCTATTTTCCGCCCAGTCCTCCAAACCTTGGCGCCTCGAAGGGTTTTCGATTCGAAAGAAAAACGGCGTTGAAGGACGGAGGTCGCCCTTCTTCAACCGCAGCGCTCCACGTCACCACCAGAAGTCTCCGAGAACATGTTAATCACAGTGGTTTCCAGCCTGCAAGATACCCAAAAAGAAAATTGGGACAGACCACAGCCAATGTATTAAAATTGTCTCTTCATTACTGACTGCATTTACTTTGAAAAGACAGTGGAACATAGTCTGTCTCCTCAGTTCTTAGACACACAGCTAGACTTCTAACTATGGAGAGTATGCTCAGTAATATGCATAGATCATAAGATGGTGATCATCGCACTGCAATTCAAGCCCACCCTTCTTTGTATGTGCCTTGGCATTGTGTTTAGATACAAAAGAACACAGTGTTACTCACAATACTGCAACTACCATCTTTCCTGTTTTGTCATATAGCTCTATGTATATTGTTGCTGCTGCTTCTTTCTGAGATGTTAATAGAAAACCCTTAATGGTATCTAATCTCAAACAATGAGCCAGCCGCAAGATCCTATTGAAAGTGCCATCATCCAAATGATGCAACTCCAGCATGGAACCCATGACTGTCTCTTTTCTCAAGAAGTATAATAACCACTTTTAGTTCATCACCCTTATATACAGTTGCAGTAATCATGGCAGCAGCGCAATGTCTTAGAAAGATAAGAATTTTGCTTGGGTGAGCGGTGAGAACTTAATACACCTGGTCTAACATTGTGGTACCAATATCTGAATTAATAAAGTGGCATTTCTCTGTGGACTGTTAAGCAGAGTGGCAATGACTTTCCAATGTCTTCCTCAACCCATGTGCCAACCAATCCATAAGGCATCTATATTCTGTTGATTTTTTTCAATGCCACAAAGGAACCTATGGAATAGAGAGTATAGGACCAAAAGATAGGATCCTTATTTAGCCATCCTGACACTGACCAGACACTACTGGAAGTGAAAATACAATCCATTTCCAATTCAGTAACCTCATTCTCCTCCTAGGAATTAGTTGGCATTTATTATGATGCTATAGTGCTACAAGCTGACTTATTCTTAAAAGACAATGTTTGGAGGTACTCTCTTCTCTAATTGGCTGTCTCTAGGTTGAACAAAGATGGGAATAGCAATTTGTTATACTTTCCTTTGGAGAGAACAAAGAAAAAAAAACCTATATCTCCATTACCTGCTTCTTAATACATCTTTCTAAAGTCCTGAAGAGCCATCAGACAGTACTGAACTACATCGTTCAGAGGTCCGAAGAGCATAAGACAGTTTTCTAAGTGTCTTGTTGGTTTTCTTGTTATTAGTTAAATAGGCAGTGGTGAGGCAGTGTCTTGCAATTCTTAATTATATTTTATCAAGGTCCTGTTTGCAGAGGGATTCTCCAATAAATTGAATGCTACTAATTTACAAAATGTCTTGTTTACAGAAGAAAAATTAAAATTAGTGGGACTCAGCAGAAGATATCCTCAGCAGAAGATTCAGCAAATTCTTAAAATCAGCCAATTGTTTATACATATAGCAGTAGCACTTATATACCATTTCACAGCCCTTTCTAAGCAGTTTACGGGGTCAGCACATTACCCCAACAATGTGGGTCCTCATTTTACTGACCTCAGAAGAATGGAAGGCTGAGTCACCTTGAGTCAGTGAGAATCAAACTGCTGAACTGCAGGCAGCTAGCAGGCAGCAGAATTAGCCTGCATTCGATACTGCATTCGAACCACTGCGCCAACATGGCTCTAACGCACTAATATTCTTGAGTTCATTTAATCAGATGCATGAAATTATACATAGTTTTGAAAGATATAACATATACCGGTACTTGTGGGGGGGGATATCTCACCGTGCTCCATTATATTCCAGGGATCTATTTAAATATGAACTGTCTGAGCCAAATAAATCAGATTTTTAATTTTGAAAATTGACCATGACTTTGGTTTGATTTTTAAACTAAATTTCTGATTTTATCTAAATATTTATTGCAAATCTCTTTCCTTGAAGAAGACACAAATGGAAAAACAATCTTGACAGCTATCCAACAAATCATAAGTAACATTGTGTATATAAATTAAATGGGTATTGTTGGCTTATACTCAGCTAGGCAAGCATTTAAATCAAGTGCCAGCCAGTTCCTGATATATATATATAGTATATGGCAGGGGTCCCCAACCTGTGGGCCGTGGCTCACTACTGGGCCCCGGGCTATTTGCAACCAGACCACAATGAGCAGCGGGCCAGCACGTCTGGGCTCAGCCCCACTCACACAAGTGGCAGATGCCAGCACTCACAGTCTCACTCGCGCGAGTGGCGGGCATGCACACCCACCACTTACATAAGTGAAGCTGCGTGCACACGTGCCTGCACCCCACACAAAACTATTCCTTCTTCCCCACCTCCCACCCACACATTGGGCCGCCAACTGGAAAGGTTGTGGAACATGGTGTACATTCTTTCAGTCATAGACTTGAACTGTTTATGAATAGTCCAAACTCAAGCCAGGCTAAAGAAGTGAAAGTCTAGAATATTATGGAGCATCAGCAATTTTCTTTAATTAACAATTAATCGTTGCTATTTAAACGGGACAGATATAACATTCAGAACACTAGGACAGTAGGACAGTAAAATTAGTTACTGCTGATTACTAATAGAGAGTTGCATTTCTATTTTCTGCCTACAGTATGTAAAAGACAATTTGCAGGGAGCATATGAACACATCAGAGAGAAAAGGCCAAATTGAAACTTTCCAGATTCTGATGAGTTACGCCACTTGCAGTGTGGTTGGAGGAGAATTAACCGGATGAGATCATAAAACTCAGCTCCAAGCGTATATGCTTTTGTTTGTCATTACTTCAGTTGCTAGTTCTGTACAGAATAAACGACAGCTTATCTTTTCTTCCGAAAGATAATGTATTGAAGCTTTGCTTCCAGGCTGAGCTAAATTTCAGATCTGATCCCTGTATATCTGATCAAGACATAATGGAAATGAAAAGTAAACCATGTGAATCTCTCCAAGGAACACTGTGATCTTGACACACTCATCCTGTGTGCTCCCCAGGCCAACTCTGACAGTTCACATTCTGCTATCTGCTCAAATGAGTGTCTTGGCTTCCTTTATAAAATATATCCCCAAACAACAAAGACATCTGACACTTTGTTTGTAGGCCACATGGATAGCACTTACTGTGGTTAATGTTTCAGTGAAATGATTCCCATTTCATAAATGAAAGGAAGTTGTATATCTGTAATTATGGAAGGATCTTTCTCTGCCTGCAGGGTGGTTTGGAGTGGTTGTGTATTAACAAAAACAACAACCCCACACACACACACAAATACTGTAATGTTTTTCAACAATTGTTTGCCCTTATGCAAGCTTCTGTGGTGGGAAACAGGAAACAATGTTTTTGACCTTCTGGAAGAGCTGGTTCTTCAGCTGCAATCTCTCGTTGGGGGCCATTTACAATCTCCAGATAATGAGAAAGAAATTGAACACAAGATCATTTGAACAAGTTACGTTTCCTGAATATATATCAAACTTAATCCCTTTCCCCAGAAGCTGCACAAATAGAAATCCATAGACCATAGTTATTTCAAGCTAGAAGTATTTAAACAAGATGAAACAAAACCTCTGACCCATTGTATGGCTGCAATCAAAGTTGTTGACATTTCTTTATAAGATAGCCCAGAGGGGAAAACAGTAAGGTATAGTTTTAATCAACCAGCTAATTTCTCTAAAATGACAGAGAATAAAACTTATACAAAAGCTGCTATAATTTATGGGTTGGATAGGAAGTCTCTGTACATAGCAATTGGAGTGTTTTTGATTATGCAGTTTTACCAGTGTTGTGCTTCTTATATTTGGAGATTTATTAAATTTTGTAAAATAAATTGTTTGAACAAAGAGACTGATCATACTGAATGAAATAGGGTAATTTTCCTCCTCCGGTGATTGGATCATGCAATTTCAGATTTATGTTTTATTTATTTTATTGATATTTCACACTTCTAAATATGGTGATTTTCCTCCCCTGGTGATTGGATCATGTGATGTCTCAGATTTAACACTTCTTAACCACCCATCTCCCTCAGAGAGGGGCTCTGAGTTTTCCCAATAGTTTTGCCAATAGCCCAGTTCTTTTTTACAGAAGGTACTGTACTGGATTCTTAGCTTTATGAAAATGACATTTCCTGGCTTGCTCAATACTGAATTTGTAACCAGTGCTATGGCAAAGATTTATTGTATATTTAACTTTAGCTTTACATACATTGCAATCTGAATTATCTTAATTGTAATTCAGTGTTTCTTGCAAGTGCTTTCTCTTCAACTGGTTGCAACCCTTAATAAAGAGGGCAGTCTGAATCTACCAAATTGTATTTATTCTGTGTGCTGCATGCTATATTGTGTGTGTGTGTGTGTGTGTGTGTGTGTGTGTATACACACCCTAGAGGGGGCTGAAAGGCAAAAACGCGATGCAAAAAACTGATGTTTCCTGCCATATTTGGGCACATCAGGATGACTCAACAGAAACAAACATATAACCCTTTCCTGGCGAATAGCTGGTAAGAGAAAGAGAGCCTGGCCTTACAAGGTAGGCGCCCCAGGTTCAAATCCCTGTAAGGGTATGGCTATCTGATGAGAGCAAAAGAGCTTGAAATAGATCTATAATAGTCTCCTTTCATTTATCAGCAGAAATGTTACATACATACGTACATTTATTTATTTATTTATTTTCTAAATAAATGGGGTGGGGCAAGATTTGAATGGTATTTAACATCTAGTTATATCATACTTGTGTGTTCCAAAACATTTGGTTTAAAATAAATCTAGTAATTTAGATTAATAGGGGGTAGATTAATGGACTGAAAGTATATTTTTATGAAAGACAAACACTCAAAAATCAGTGATCTTGATCTTTTCTACAGTAAATTTTGTTTTTCTCATCTTGGGAAAGTCCAATAATTTTGGATGTGTCTGTCTTGAATTCCATGTTCTTTGGTCACTTACATGCTTAATATCATTACTTAGTATTTAAAATTAAAGATAACATGGCACATGTGTTTCTAAAAGTTATGCTCTATAACATCGTTATATTTCTCCAGTTATGCTTATTCAGTGAAAAACAATTGGTGTAGATGCATTCTTATCTGTGTTACTGTAGCATGATATTTACAACAGAGTGCAAAATGGAGGATTTGCAGAATTCTTGAATGCAGCAACAGAGCCTGATGGAGAACTCTGGAATATTCCATTTTTCCCCAAAGCATGCTACTTAGTAGCACAGAAGTGGTTGCTGGAAGTAAGTCGTCCAAACCAAAAGCAGTTGGAGATATGCTGGATGTGGCATTCTGAACAAAACAAGCTTTTTTTCAGAGCTAGAACACCTCTAGAAACTACCAAACTATAAAAGTAATTACAGCGTGCTTCAGAATGCTCCATTCCTAGATCAGCAGCAAATCCCAGAAACAGATCAGTCACTATTTGATATCTTTGCTTGGAACTAAACTCTAACAAGTGTCAGCTTAGATTGGCCATCTTTCTGTAAAGTGTCTTTTCTTGTCTTTACTTTAGGAAGAATGCCAAAACTATGTTCGTGTTCTCATTGTTTATGGCAAGAAGGTTTTTACTTGTGGCACAAACGCTTTTTCACCAGTATGTTCCAGCAGACAGGTAAATTGTACCCTTCCCTTTTCAGGATGTGCCAGAGAATAAGAGTGGAAGTATGATAAAGGACGCCCTGTTTCTTATAAATCACACTAGAGATGAGATACGGCGTTTAGTGTTGCATTAATTGAATTTAATAGGTGCAACTGTAAGAGAGGACAATGAAAAAGTAATAACAAAGGACAGCATACGTTACAATACAAAGAGGGCTAGTTGCAATTATTGACTAGTTGCAATTAATTTTTAAAAAAATTGTAAATAGCCCAGGTTTGTAGTTGGATTATCTAGGTGCCAGCATTCTGCGGTGTATCTTTTTTGCAATATAAGCAGGTAGGCCAGTTCTACTTGCTAATAAAAATTACACCTTTATTCATTAGTTTATCATGTCTGTAGTGTTGTATAGAGCTGCTTGGGAGATGCTCTGGAATAAAAAAGTAAATTCAAAATGTAGGTTTTCATAAAAGGAATATAGCAATAGCACTTAGACTTATACACTGCTTCATAGTGCTTTACAGCCCTCTCTAAGCAGTTTACAGAATCAGCATATTGCCCACAGCAATCTGGCTCCTCATTTTACCCACCTCGGAAGGATGGAAGGCTGAGTCAAGCTTGAGCCGGTGAGATTTGAACTGCTGAACTAGCATCAGTTGAAGTAGCCTGCAGTACTGCACTCTAACCATTGCGCCACCTCGGCTCTTGGCAGATGGGTCCAACATTAACAAATCATCTCAAGTTTTACCTCATCCATTACATAGAAGGCCTTGAAAAGAGGAAGTTCTTGGCCCCTGCACTTCCTATCCTACATGCCTTCGTTAAGTCCAATAAACTTAAAGTAGCATTTGCTCAGAATGACTCCATTCTTCCTAAGGCTTGACTGAAAAAGGAAATAAACAGTTCAGTTAGAAAAGAAGAATGCTTTGGAGACAGATAAGGCTTACGTTTCTCATTCAGCAACTCCTTTCAAGGGATAATTAAGGATTTCAAAATAACCACTGTAACAGGAGCAAAATGGCAAGCATATACATCCACTTGTAACAATAATAATCAAGACACAATTGTCTTTGAATGCCACTCCATTCTTGCACATCTTGTACAAGAGTACCCTCCTGATTATATCTGCCTTGAAACTAGCTGTGATTTACAGGGATGAATATTAGCATTGACCTTTTAGTTCTTTCTGTACCACCCCCTTTCTGCTCTGGTATGAAACATTTTGCAATCTTGGAGACAAAATGTCAGAACTATCATGAATTGAAAACAATGTGTAAGATGGTCATATCGCCAATCTATGTTGGATGATGGAAAAGCAAAGAAGACCTCTACACATGCTTCATTGGTTACACAAAAGCCTTTGACTGGGTTGACCATGACAGGCTGACAACCAGGATGACCATGGCAGATCTTAAGGAGGTGGTGGGAAACAGAGGGGCATGAAGAGTCTTGACCCATAGAGTGGCCAAAGGTTGACACAACTGAAATGTGTCAACGATGTGAAAGATAGAGTACTGGAGAAGACATTTTGGGTGATATTAAAGCAATGTGTTGTCGTCTGGTGTACTCCAGATATGTGTTTGTGTGTGTATCTACATAAACATGGAGATAATGATATGCAGCTTCCAAGTGTCTGGGCAGGAAGCTAAATCTAATTGGGAAGGAAGAAATAATAGAATTCCTTCATTTGGAACCTTTCCCAGTGTGTGTTCATTGTGCTATTGAGCAGTGGTCACCAATTGGTGGTCCGTGGACCACTGGTAATCCACGAGAAAATTTTGTTGGCTCGCAGAAAAATTATTTGCATTTTTTTATATTGCACTAAATCAGGGGTCCTTAAACTACGGTCCCTGGGTCGGATACATGCAATATACGCATGTGTTGCTGCAGAGAGTCTCCCCCTTTGGGGTCTTTTTGTGTGGGTCGGAGAGGGGCAGAAATTCCGACATTCCCTAGTGCAGGGCTTTGGGCAAAGGCTGGAGGGAAGCGCCGCTGGTGACGAAGAACCGGAGGGCCTTGTTCCAGTGGGACTGCATCATGGCCTCGAATTGGCTGTCCATCTCAGCCCAGTGTGCCTCCAGGGGCCGGTATCTGGCCTTGCACTCCCGCAGGTTTTTCCTCTCTTTGGAAAGTGAGGTGCTTCTGCTGAGCCTCCTTCTCGGTCAGATCCAATTTGAACTGAGCTGTTTTGCCAACCCTTTCTCATGGTGGCTGCTTAGCTCCAACAACTGTTGGGGCACCCAGGCAGGCAGGTGAGGAGTGGCTGGGAGGGGAGAGTAGAGGTTGGCGAGTGCCCCTTGACATGAGTGACATTGAGTTGGCCACACTTACCCAGTCACATGACCACCTAGCCACGCCCACTCAGCCGGTCATTAGGCAGATCGTATTAGTGGTCCGTGTGATTTAAAATTATGAATTTAGTAGTCCCTGAGGTCTGATATGTTGGGGCCCCGTTCTTTAGAGGATGG
>JANHGD010008308.1:85247-98419 GCA_027560375.1 Imantodes cenchoa | reverse complement strand
AGGCTTTCTGTGTTTTAAAGCTTCCCTTGGGCTTCTTTTATCTCTTGATTTTCAGGTTTTTTTCCTCTCTGTGTATTTAATTGCCGCTTTCTTAGGCTTGGAAGTTCTCTTTTAAAATTCCTGTACTTAAATCAGGTCTTTAGAGTAAAAGTTGGTAATTATCTCACCCAGTTTCAATGCTCTGTCCATTATCTGTTCCAGCACAAATCTTACAGTCCCAGTTGTCCCAGCTTTGTGACTGCCAAAAATGGCTGCCATTCGAGAGAGCTTGCTTCAGACCTAACAAGACCTAATGAGAACTTGTTTCAGACCTAATGAGGAAATTGTGAGTTCCTCGTGGTCAGCGAAGCACCTCTCCTTCCTTCACTGCCCCTACAAGGCGGCTATAACCCTGTAGGGTCCGACAACAGTGGTTACCGGCTGGAGTTCAGAAGGCTTGGCACAGCCCGCTATTTTCCATCTGTTCTCGCCATGACATCAACTGGAAGTCTGTTAATGGCAGAATCTTTTTTTGGGGGGGGATATATGGATTAGAACTGAATGTGCTGATTGAATTATTACAGGTCAAGCCAAAGGAAACGAAAAGAAAAGAAAAGCAACACTTAGAAGCAGAACTTTTAAATTGCCTGTGTATTGTTGTTTGTATGTATACTGAGAGTTTATGCACCAGAGACAAATTCCTTCCAATCATACTCTGCCAAAAAACCTGTTCTGTTCTGTTCTGTTCCACTCCACCACCATCATCATCATCGTTGTCGTTGTTGATGATGATGATGATGATGATCTGTAAGTGTGAAAATTAAGTCATTTCTGCCTATTCAGAAATTTGGAAGATCTTTATCCTCAAGAATAAAGGAATCTCAGTTTGTGGTTTATTTTTGTTGTGTCCTCCTCCCCAGTACTTCAGGAGGAACAGAACCAGGAAGATTACTTTCTACCACCAATAGAACTTAAAACAGGAAGAACCTGAGTTTTCTTCATCCAGATTTACTTGTTAAATGATAGGAATACAACAGAACCCTTATTTAAAACAAAAACAAAGAACACCACTTTGTTTACTGTGTAGTCCTCTTTCTGCTCTAAGGTGATCTGCTCTGACTACTGTAGATTACTTATATAAATGGGTAAAGAAAGCATAAACTTATATTAGCCAACAATGTATTTACAAGTGGCTCTAAATACCAGCTTCAAATTTATTGCAGTTAAGGTAGATTAAAATTCTTCTTTAGTAGCATCTGGATTCAATTTAAAACTTTCTACAACATTTCAACCATAGTCAGAAGGGATTCATTCCATGCTGAAAGTGTACTGGCATTGCTCACCTAAATAAGATCTAGTCTGACCTATGACTTTTACCGAATTTTGAAAGTTTTAACCAGTTATTTTCTTTAATAAAGATGGCTAAAAATGGACCCCAATAGTTATATAAATGAATACACCATTAAGTACCTTTTTTAATTTAAAAGAGATTAATTACATACTGCTTATATAGTGTTATATTATAAAGGCTACTATTGTGTTTTTTTTAAATAAACGGATAGTTTTCTATTGGTTTATTCCTGCTCCTTATGTTTATCTAACCTTTATAAGTTGTTTTTCCAAAATATATTTATTTTGTAGGAAATTGGATTCTACGTAGTATTTTTTGCAGTAAGATATTCTTTGATTAGATTGGTAAAGCAGCACTTTATTATTCTTTGGGTTTGAAATAATAGTGAAAAGCATGGGGGGGTTGTTTGTTTTTATTGGGGAGAAATAGTGGTTTTCATTAGCCTGCTAAATTGGCCATTTTGAAATCTTCCTTGCAGGTGAAACTTTCTTCTAAAATAAATTTGTTTCTGCTGCTGCAATTCGGCACACTTGACAACTGTTGCATAAGAAAGTGTGTGTGTGTGTGTGTGTGTGTGTGTGTGTGTGTGTGTGTGTGTGTGTGAATAACTTGTTTTAGAACTTCGGTCACTGAAAGAACCCCAATCTCTTTCTCTTTCCCCACCAGAGAATGCCTTGGTGCAAGGGACCCGTATTGTGGCTGGGATAAAAAACAAAAACGATGCACAACCATTGAGGACAGCTCCAATATGAGCCTCTGGAGTCAAAATATTACCGAGTGCCCTGTAAGTAAAAACCTAAAATCAGGAATATAAAAATGTATGACACATTTTGCTTTGAACCAGTCTTCATGAATTTGCTGCAGCATTGTTGCATTCATGGCATGTGGGTTAGCTAACCACTAGAATTCCAATATTTTCTGTTCATCTGCATGAGGACTGATGGGGGAAAACCTAAAGGAAGAACCAGGGGTGACATGATAGCAGTGTTCCAATACTTGAGGGGCTGCCACAGAGATGAGGGGTCAGGCTGTTTTCCAAAGCACCAGAAGGCCAGACAAGAAATAACGGATGGAAGCTGACCAAGGAGAGATTCAACCTGGAAATAAGGAGAAACTTTCTGACGGTGAGAGTGATCAACCAGTGGAACAGCTTGCTTGCGGAGGTTGTGACAGCTCCAACACTTGAGACTTTCAAAGGGAGACTGGACTGCCATTTGTCCGAAATAGTGTAGGAACTCCTGCTTGAGCAGGGGGTTGGACTAGATGACCTACAAGGTCCCTTCCATCTCTAATAATAATCTAATCTAAAAATGCATCCCGTTTGCTTATGGTGTAGAGACCCAGGCATTATGGCAAACCTTACCACTGAGGTTTTGTTTTTGTCTGGCAGGGAGATGAATAGTTGTCTATTCATCTCCACCCCTTGCCTTTTATCCCCTGATCTAGGGTGGGGCTTTGCTAGCAGTGGTGGCTCTTCCGTCCCAAAGATTGGCCCATAGATTTCCACTGCTCTCCTCTCCTCTGCCTTCTGTGCATCTGCGTGTGAAATACTGGACCCAGCTGTTCCTCCTCTTCCTCATCAGCCACCTCCAGACCTGGGGGCTGTTGACTCTCCATCTGAGGCCTGATGGACAGCTTCTGTCTCTATCTCTGACAGCTACATTCCTTCTTCCCCCTTGAAGCTCTCAGGTTGCCTTGATGCTGGCCTTGACTCCCACGTCGCCTCCTTATCTGATTTGGCTGGTGGGTGGGCCAGCAGCCGACAGGCCACAACAGGTTTGCATAATCTTTTCCTCAATATCAAAAATAGCTACCTGTATAAATTTAGATTCACATTACAGAAGTGAATTAAGTGTTGTTCATACAATTACTTTTGGTGCATTTAATCAATTCTTTTTATCGATAGCAATTGAATTTCTGGAAATTGGTAGGAGATGAGTGGCTCTTGAGATCTCATCCAAGGTTTTCAGGTGGTTGTCTCTGGCCCAGGGGCCTCTGGTATAATTTATTGTGGTCTTTTTGTCTCCTAGAGGGGAAAAAAACCAAGACATTTTGTAAGATAGTTTGATCGTTTGGACTGATAATTGCTTTCAAACAAAGTGCTGAAATGGCAGAGTAGCATTAAAGTGATACAATTTGCATGGGGCCTCTGAACAATGGCTCTACCAACTGTGATCAGGAATTTGTCAGCGACTCCCTTGAATTTGTCTCATAGAGAAGACAGATGCATATTAGAGAGAGAAAGGCAGGCTTTGAGAGGAAATGACTAGTACGGACAAGTCAGTTTCTTCCTCATATCTTTTATGCAGAAGAATCCATTCTCATCACACGGAAGTTGCAGAGCATCTTCTCTCAGCATTATTGTACCCAGGCCGAGCTGTAGGTTGCAGAAGCACCCCTCCGTTCTTAATCAGTAAAGGGTAGTGCATGTAGTCTTGCCTAAGCATATATTTAATAACATAGATGTAATGAATTATTATTGTTACTGTTGTTGCATTCCCATTATGCAGGGCTGATTGATAGCTAAGTTGCAGAGGGGTATTTTGTGCAGCTTGCCAACTTGGATTTAAAGTGGCAGTGCTGGGATTTTTCCTGTCACTAATAACCTTGGTCACTCCTTTCCACCCCACTCCCCATATAGCATTACTCATTCCTTCTTGCTTCGTTTTTCCATATGATTTTAAAGTATTGTCTGCTTATAGCCTTCTCCTGCTGTTCTTGGCATATAATGTTTATTGACTGCCAGGTGTTGTTATCTTGTCACAGCTTAATGTCTCTGTCTGTTGCTAGGTGTGTGAGGTGTTAATCCTTTCCCTGAAACACAATGTCTTTCTTAATCAGTCTTCCATGGTGGCCGAAAATAGCTTGTTGTGGAGTCATTTGGGTTTTAGAAATGACACAAGGGATGGGAAGGGTAATGTTTGGATTTTAAGACACAACCAATAACAGCTGTATTAGAAATGGGGATCTCTAAGATGCATAAAAGGTTGATCCAAGTGATTCTGCTTTGCCACAATGGATGGTGATTGTCTGGGTACAGACAATATGTGCAACTAAAAACCAGCCACATTTATGGCTTAAGCACAAGCCGCATCATGACTTGATCTCTTTTCTATATGCATCCTGACATTGCAGCCCTAAAAGGGCACAGCTTGCACCGTGATGCTGCTTTCATAATACTAATGAAAGTGGCAAGAAGCCACTGGGCTGGAAGCAAAGTTGTGAATTTATTTTGTTCTTATTTATCTGATATTTATCCTGCCTTTCTTATTGCTTATAAATAATTCAAGGTGGTGATAATAATTCTTCCTTTTCCTATTTTCCACACAATAACTCCACAACAAGAGTTGGACTGAGAGAGAAAGAGTGGCCCAAAATCACCCAGCCAATGATTCATCCCAAAGTGGGACTGGAACTAATAGTCTCCTAACCACTAGTTCAAACTTACAATTGCCTGTGAAGATGTAGAGCAGCGGTTCCCTAACCTTTCCAGCTCGGTAGAACATCAGTGAGGGAGGGAGGGGAGCTGGTTTTGCATGTGCACACCGCTTTCACAAAGGCAGCTTTGTACATACGTCGCTCTCGCCCACCACTTCTGTTCCAAACAAGCTGCAGCCCAACACCTGTTCGCAGACCAGGAGTTGAGGACCCTGATGTAGAGTACAGGAACTATTTGTTTATTGCCCAGGACAATACAAAAACTGTGTTTCCGATGCCACAGAGACAAGGTATAGAGTTGGAAATATGACTCTGGGATGTTCCCATTCCTAAGGCCTAATCAATCAGTACATTGCCACCCTGTGAGTACCAAACAGAATTGCAGGTGCTGTCTTACTCTTCTCACTTGCAACTTGGAGAAGGAATGAGAAAGCTGCAGCTATTCTTCCAGCAGAGAGGTTAGGGAAAACAGAGTAAGAGGTAATCACAGGAAGGAGGAATTCAGCTATACAAGATGGAGTGCTCATTCCAATTAGAGTTCCCTTAATGTAACTCCCCTTGCTTCTCCTCTGCATTCCATACCCAAGGCAGCAATTGCAAAGGCACCTTGAGCAGCCATTAACACATCAACTGGCAGTCATCATGGATTATTTCAAAGTGGATTAAGACTTAATTGAACAGCACTGATGTGCACTGTATGCGGCTATCTCTTCAACCATCAGCAGGTGGGAAATTACTTAACACTGCTGTAAGGAAGAGTGGTCAAAAGAAAGGGAAACCTAGATGATGCAGTATTCTAATTCTCCACTTGGCTGTATAGCTACCCATTTTGCTAAGGTGTGATCGGAGCTATATGCAGAATACATGACTAGAGACTAGTAAAAGGAGACAAAAGACTCCCAGCTAGCACATATACCCATCAGTACAGATTTCAAAACATCTTTAAGCAATAGATAATCTTTCAAGTTGGGACTTGCTACTCATTTATTACAGTTAAATTCCTACTCTTTGCCTAAAGCATCAATACAATCTCCTTTGAGTTTACAAAACCAACCCTAATTTGAATCCCCAGGAAAATTACTGAAGGTGACTTCAGACATTTTGGGGGTCTTGGACTAGATATTCCCTAAAAGAATGGAAGAAAGAAGCCTGCCACAATCAGAAAACTGCTGGTTGTTTATTTATTTGCTTCTAAGGTTGGGTCAATGTTCTGTGGTTAGTTGAAGACCTTCCTGGTAAGTTCAGGTGATTGGAGAAAGGCAGTCTTCTTATCTAAGTTTTCTTTCCAGGATCAAATTACATATTACATGCAACCCTCTCGTCCTAAAACCATATTGCATCTATTTAAAAATGGCTCGTTTGCAATTTGCTACCTAGTGTATTTTTTGACTGTGTGTGTTAGGCAAGCATGCCTCATAAATTATACTAATCCCTTGCATACTGGAAAATCCCATGAGGCATCATTGTATTAAAAATGGATATTCACGGGTTGAAAGGAGTGGGGTAGGTATTGTAATGAATCTTGCAAGAATGAATCATTGCAGTTGTGGAGATCTTAGATATATTTTCTGTTGTGAAATGTTTGCCTTCAAACTGAGAACATGTTAGGATTTTAAGGTTACTGGTATATTGAGGACGTATAGTTTCCCCCCCCCCCCCTTTCCTAGACTGATTCACTATGATAAAATTCCCTTTTTATTATAAGGCAACTCAACAATGACAAAATGTAATATTTCTGAACAAAGGGGCAGAAAATGAGAAATATTTGAATACTGTCTAATTTATATATAACAAAGAAAATGCTCAAACTTCCTTTACCAAAACCAAGGAAGAAACAGAAGATCCACCTTCTAATGTGTGTCCTGACATGTCCTTCCCAGTTGCATAAATGTCTACTCAACTATGATTCTGGCCCTCTCCTTAAATATGGTTCTGTCCACCCAAAGGTTTCCCTCTCTGTCTTAGTTGATGGTGGAATACAAAAAGATTTCTTTTTTGAAGACCAAAACTGTACAGAGAAAAATATTCTTTTGAAGATACTCAGACCTCAAAGCTAAATTGTTGTGTAAATTAATCCTGAAATTTCTTGCTTTCAAATAGATAATCTGTGTTTCTGTTCCTCATTTCTGTCCTATAACTTGAACCTTGCCTCTGTGGAGTCTTTGGTGCCTGGTTTTGCTCTCTGGCTGGAGGATGACCAGGCTGTCAAGTGAACTGACTCTGGAGCATGCCACATAGAACTGGCCATGGGAGAAACAGGCAGCTTCCCTTACTTGTGTTTTCCTAATCGCATCTGTAAATATTTTCCTGCGTTTTTTGTCTCTTTTCCCTTTAACTGGTGTTACAGTAGAAGAACAGAAGAAGGAACAGATTTTTCTGAACTGAGGAGGAAAATAAATGGGGGGGAATCTGTCTCTGCCTACCAGCATCCATTGGTATTCATCTGGCTAGCGTCCTGTTAGTGTGTGAGATAGTTGAGGGGTGTTTGGAAACTCAAACAGTATTTGTTGTGTGAGCAAGGAGGAGACAGGAAGGAGTCTATGCGTGGCTTAGCTCAACTGTTCTGTAGTAAAGCTGCTTGCTGCTGTGAAAACAAAAGTGAAATTGAAACTCCTCTACTTGTGTTTTGCATTTCAATTAGATTTCTTTTCAGGTGGGGAAAGGGGAGTAGAACATCTTAGCATCAGAGCTTTTAAATAATAATATAAGAAATACTAATACTCCAATGGTCATTTTGATAATCCTTTCTTGGTGAGCACCTAGAAGTCAAGAAGAACATACGTGACAAATTTCAAATTTGTAGGCTTTATGGTTCTGGAGATTTCGTGATGAATGCGTGAGTGATTTTTGCTTTTATATATATAGATTACTGAGGTTTTTTCCAGTTTAGCAATATTCCAGTTTCTGATAAAATATCTAAGGAAAAAAAAATACTTATACAGTATTAAAGATGTAATCACTTTAAAAGCCAAGTTTGCATATTCCTGCGTTAAAAAATAACAGATTATTGACCTTATTGGTCTATTTAAAAACAATAAATATTTAGATATTTATCTTACATATTATATATATGTGGGTGCAATATATAGAAATAATTTATTCAGCATTACTACTATTACAAACTCATATGCTGCAGCTGTAAGATATATTTACCCAAGGAGTAACCTTTACTGAGCTTGTTCAAACCCTTACTTTTGAACAAACCCACATAGAACTACGGTATATTGCTAATATATTCTTAAAGTTTGAGTGAAAATAGGAATATTTTAATATGCTGTATCCAATATTGAAGATTTTATTAGCAACGCAATTCTATGTAGGTCTGTTTAAAAGTAAAGTCCACAATCAAGTAAGGCTTACTTCCTGGATAAATGTGTACAGAACTACATCTAGGAAAGCTCTTTTAATTCACTGTCTCTAAAGAATTGCAAAGGAAAGATGAAAAATATAATTTTCATGGAGTCACTCAGCTGATTTGCAGCAATCTCTGTTTTGTTTTATCTTCTGAATAATTATGAATCATCTCTACTATGCAAGAAACTCTATCCTAGACATTTGCAAACTAGTAACAAATGATAAATATCTGAATTGGGATAATTCCTCACTCACATCGTTTATCATGTAGATCAGTCTTTCCTAGTTACAAATTAACACTATCAACTATAACTCTCATTATTTCTTGATATTATCAGCATGATAACAATCATTACTATGATCCCAGAACTTTTGGACGGGAGAAGAAGTGGAATTATCTAGGAAATGGTAATGCTAGCCTCCAGAAAAGGGTGCTTCATAATGTAATTTAGGCATTCATCTGAAGATATATGGGCTGAAAGGATATAAAAAAGGTAGGGCTGCCCACTATGCCAACATCCCACTATGTTGCTTTCAAGTATGTCTATCCTTCTCTAGTCCAAGACCCTGTTTCAATTAATCAGTGCCATAGGCTCACGATTGCAAGTAATTTGAAAGCTTCTACTGAATTAAGTAGAATTTATCACATTATTGAGACCTAGGGTAGGATTAACATGAATACAAGCACTCCCTCGTTTAACATTCCCTTTACCAAAGGTTGTTTGTTTGGTAGTAACTAAATACCAATCCATGACTAAAAGCAAATATGGTCACTTTTCAACAGCCTAACAGGAAATGCACAAGTTTGATTCCTCTGCAACTTTTTTATGTAAAGGCCTAATTCATATTTTTCATAATATATTTGATTTTGGCTTGAAATGTTGTATGAACTCAGCCACTATAGTTAGTGAACTGTGTTTTGTTTTATGATATAAAATTATGGTGCAGATCCTAACACATGAGAATTGTGTAAAGACTTCTAAGAATTGTGACCAAATAGTGATTTTTAATTAAGCAGAAGGGCAAAATGATTAAATATATAATCAGAGAGTAATTATATGAGGTATAATACATTTCAATTAAAATATAAATAAAAAATCAAATTTAGTTTGGTCTTGGCCCCTCATGATTAGAACATTGTATAAAATTATAAGGCCACCTAATTCCATTGCAACAGTGGGCAAATATACAATAGTAAAACAATTTAAAAGACAAAGTACAACTGATTTTCCCCCATCTCAAAAAAAAATCTTTATAGAAAATATATGCACCATATAAGAGGCCAGACACGCACTCTAGCCCAAAACCTGGGAGAAGAACCAAATTTTATTAGCAATTTTGAACAAAGTCAAATTAATCTGTGGGTGGATGTCATTCCAGATTTCAGATGTGACCAAAAAATAGGATTCATGGTGCTCCAAAATTAGAAAAAAAGTTATATGCATGACTCAGCAGAATGTGAAAACCACATCACTGTAGTTCATTCATCAAGTCATAATTAAAACAAACCTTGCCTTAAATAATTATGAGATTATTTTCTCAATATTCTCACAAACACAATAAAGGGGAAACATTTTAGCCCACTGGCTTGCAGAAGTAAGCAAGCACAAAGGTCACACGGTCAGATTGTGAGGGTTCTAGGCTTATGAGGTAAAATTTAAATTCCTGTAAGTGGATTGATGTGAAATACAGACCACATGCTCACACACATAGAAACTTAGATCATGCCGTGTTCTCATCCATAATATGGTTTCGTTTCTTTCTGTCTTTTTTTTGGGGGGGGGGGGTCTGGCTTAGCAGGATGTGCAACCTGGCCAGAATCCAGCCTGGCACAGGGTGGGGGAAAAGGAGTGTTGGGGATAAACATGAACTGTCCTATCAACAGGAAAAGCTTACCTCACATTTTAGGAACTTTTGTGCTTATGCGCCAATTGTAAAAACTTACAATGGCAATAGAATGCTTACAGTTACAGGACCAGCAAGCCACATGGAATCAGCATCTACACCAGGATTTTGCTACATAGTTGTAGAAAGATCCTTTGTTTTTTATTTCAGAAGTAACAAATGCTATAGCAAGGTCAGGGGTTGTGATTCAAAAGGTCATGCAAACTGTAAACACAATGAATACCAGAATTCAGATTATTCTGAAGTATTATAGAGCTGTTCCAAATTCAGAAAACACAAAGAGCTGTGCATAAGCACATTCATCACTGGAAGGAGAGGGGGAAAGCAGTTTTGTTGTAGCAAGGAAAGTAATATTTTACTTTTCTGGGCACCAAAATCTTCCCCGCCAGAAACTGCTCCCATCTGTTTTTCAGCTGCATTAACAGTATATTAAAAAGCATATAGTGCAATAAGGTTTCATTCAAATAGACTTCTACTATGACTTCCACCATCATTTGGAAGAGAGACACAACACATTACTCCAAAAGAAGAAACAGTTTTAATTATAGCCTCACCCCACCCAATACAATTAAGAGATATAATATAAAGTTCTGGCCATCTCTCTCAAAACCTGAGACTTGGAAAAAGGGAAAAAAGGGAAAATGGTTCCCATAACTATTTATAGCGAAATAACTAAATGTTAGTAACTGGTTTTTTTTAAATGCCTGTTTTAAAACCCCAAATGATAATAAAGTTGAATGATAATAGCATCAGATTGAACATTCAAGAATACATAATGGAGTTTTTAAACATGAAGATGTTGACAATTTACCAAACCCTCCAGAGTAAGAGAAAGGATATTTCGAAACTTCGGTTCCTGCGGGGCGGGGGAATAAAAAAAGGAACAGCAGAAACAACTACCGCCTTGGAAATCTGTGAGCTTCCTGGAAGCATCAAAGATAGCCTCGAAGTAGTAGGTTCAGTCGGATCTTTAAGTACTTCTAAGTACTTCAGAAAGCCCCATCTGTTTCTCACAACAGGCTTCGGACGCTTTAACCCAGTCTTCCCCACCGGGACTCCAGAACCAAAGCGGCTTAAAGCCACAGTACGCCAGGGGAGCACCTAGTTGACGAAGATTGCATTAAGCGCTGTACCCGCCCCAGGTCCTTAAATCGCCCAGGATAGGGAAAGGGAGAGACCCGCTCCATGATGCGGTGGCGGAAAAGGAGACGCCGCCCCGAGTGCGAACGCAGAACGGGTCAACTTTAGGGGAAATTTCCCTCACTGGTCCACCAGCCCCGCTCCGGCGGCGCCCTTACCTTCTGCGGCGGGGTGCCGAGGAGCAGCTCGAAATAGTAGCCGCGTCCCGAGTCTCCCTGCAGGTTGTCCACCATGGCCAGAAAGTTGAGGGAGCCGCCGGGATCCGACGCTAAGGCCAAGCCCGGGGCTTCTGGGAGCGCCGGCTCGCCCCCGGTTCCGCCGCTGCTCCGCGACTTAAGCACCACGGGCGTGGGAACCAGTGTGCTCTCGGGGGTCACCGGAGAAGACACTTGGAGGCGGAAGGCGAAGCGAGTCCGGCCGCGTTCCGCCACTGCTAGCAGGAGCAGCAGCACCACACAGGTAGCCGTCCGCGACATCCCCCCGGTCGCCGCAACCCGAGGCAGTTAGAGAGGAGGGAGCCGCTGCCTGCCCCTGCGCTGCTTCTCAAAGCGGCCGCGACGGTGAGAGGCGAGGAAGGCGCCTGGGCAGCCCAGCTTCATGGCGCTCCTTCCCGCATGGCCATCCTGCGAAGAGCTCCCTCGACCTCCTCGAGAAAGTTTCTTCCCGGAGTTCAAAGCGTCTCAGGACTTTGGTTACCGCTGCGGGGCGCGCCGTCTTCTTTTCCAGACACTCGCCCAGTAACTTCCCAGCGGATGTGACGGGGGTTGCAAATTGTTCTGAACAAAAGTGCCCCGCAGGGCGGTCAGTTCGACTAACAACACTCTCCGCCTGGGCCGGTGGGCCAGTCAGCCCTCCCCGTGGCCGGCAAACGCCTTGGAGGCGGAGAAGGCGCCAGGGAGGAAGGAGGTGGAATTTCCCTCACAAGGAAATTGGCGATGAAAGCTAAACTGTTCAAAGCGGAAATGCTGCAACGGAGAGTGGGGTTTGTTATTTGGAGCACAATATGTGATCCGGAAGCAGCTGGAATTTATAATCCAGAAATGAACCGTAGTCTGCGGAGACCAAAAGTTTGCAAAAAGAAATGTAGCAACATTCTTTTCTTTGAATAAGTCTTTGGCACAAGGCATCCTTTCCTTAATGATTTATCCTTATGCATGGCATCTCTTACCCGAAAAGCTACTGCCTCTCTCGCAGAGCATAATTCAACCAGAATAGGCAGATCTTAGTTAAAAGGCTACTAAAGAATGTACACTCCTAAATAGGAAATGAAAAATACAATATTAAGATAGTAAGAAAAAAAAGGTACAATCTGTACCATTCATTGTCTTCTGTTAGCAAAGTAATATATTTGACAAGACCAAAAATAACAACAACAATAAAAAGCCATCAACATTTTGTGAAATAATTCCAAAAATGTATACAGAATTTCCAAACTGAACAAAAATTAACAACAGTGGAATAATATTGGCCGCCTTCCCTCAATATATATTTGGATTAGAAAATTTAGAAGAAATAATAGACACTTTATTTGCTTGCTGCCATTAGATAGTTTATGCTGTGTTGTGTTTCAATTGATTATATGGAATCTGATTTCTTTGTCTGTGTTTTTTTAAGTGCCAAAAGATCTATGAAGTTAGTTTTAAAAGTGTTAATTAGATCTCTCTAAACTGTCAAAATGACAGTAGTTCGTCTCAGCTATTGTATGGAGATTGCAGTACCCTACTTTTTAAAAGTAATATAAAGAAAGAACCCTATAAAAATTGTACATTGGCAATGTGGATTAGTATAATTTTGTGTATTTTACTGGGTTGTCCTCTTGTGATGTAATAAATTTAAGTAAAATGTTGGGTTACAGATAATTGTACTTTGTCTTGTGTTGCTATTTTCTTTCCTGTCAGTTGGGCACATTTCCAGGTACTTTCCAGACGTTTTTGAACCTGTTAGCCATCTCTTGAGTTAGGGGCACACAAGGGTTTTTATTTTTAAGCGAAAAAAGACCAAAATG
>JANHGD010008308.1:38613-48958 GCA_027560375.1 Imantodes cenchoa | reverse complement strand
ATCTATCTATCTATCTATCTATCTATCTATCTATCTATCTATCTATCTATCTAGATATCTATCTAGATATCTATCTATCTATCTAGATATCTATCTAGATATAAATATAGTTATAGATCTATCTATCTATCTATCTATCTATCTATCTAGATTATAGATAGATATATATATACTGTACACGTACATATAACCAAACATTAAAATCTAAGGACACATGGGGGGAGGGGGCAATCAGTTGCTACTCAATCAACCATCTCCCCCGTACTGTTATCCCATTGGGGCCCCAAACCAGCTGTCAGATGTCTTTAGGCCCATATGAAAAGATAGGAGAATTGGGGGCCAACTTCACATTGGAGGGGCAAGATAATCCATGGTGGCTGACCGATTTTAGTTTTAAAAAATACCAAATTGCTGTGTGGATCTCTTAATAGAATCTGAATCTCCACTAAGAATTTTCAAAATGCTGAAACCCCAGCAGAATCAACAGGGTCTGTGCTGATTGCTATTTTTAAGGTTCGCGCTCTGGCATTGGCGGTTAAAAGCTTTCATGGTTTGCAGGTTTAGATAAACTTCATTTCTGAAACATTGGAAAACAGGCCACATGAAGTAGGTGGTAGTAGGCTAAAGGGACCACATTACTGAGAGCACAAGACACTTAAGTGTTCCCTCCACCCAAGATCCATCTAAACCATAATGTCTGTCTAACAATGGTTAGTCCTATGTTTCCAAGAAGTCTCAAGCAGATAACTTCCTTTCAAAACATCCCACTATCAATTCAACACACACACACACACGCACACACACACGCACACGTGCATTGAGCATGCACAACAGCCATTTCATGGGGAGAAGTAGACTATTTTGCTCATATTGGAAATGTTTTGAAGTAGCATGTTACACACTCAAAATAGTTCTGTTGCACCCAGGGGTATTTCAGAATTGAAAAATTTTGCACTCTTATAATTCTGTCTCTGTTTTCACTACCTAAAATGGCTAGGCGAAATAAC
The DNA here is from genome assembly GCA_027560375.1 of Imantodes cenchoa. Lineage (NCBI taxonomy): Eukaryota > Metazoa > Chordata > Lepidosauria > Squamata > Dipsadidae > Imantodes > Imantodes cenchoa. The sequence goes on along the minus strand of JANHGD010008308.1, from coordinate 47,951 downwards.
TGAAACTGAGATAAAATATTGAAAGGATCTCAGAGGATTAATGAATCTTAAACCTGAGTCATTGGGCTTAGATTGTGTATTTAGTGTTTGAGGCAAGCTTACTTGGAGCATCAGTTGCTGGAAAACATTAAAGGGAGGGTGCATTTTTCACATCCAAAATGTTGGCTTTCCATAGTCTAAGATGAAGGAAAAGGTTGACTTTCTGCGTGATCAGCACAACTCTAAAGTGCTCTCGAGGCAGTTAAATATGTATTAGCCAAATTTGAAATATTCAGTGCAAGTACTTTTTCACACACCATATAATTTAGTCACGGTTGCTGGTTTATAGGTGGTATAAAAAAAAGGGGGAGCAGGCAATGGATACATCAGTATTAAAAAGAAAATCAGACCCATTAGTGCTGGTCATATAGGGAACATTCGTGGAATTGCTCAGAAGGTGTAAAGGAAAGATTAATCATTCTCCAGGTCTTTAATGAGATAGTCCAAAGAGAGAAACAATTCAATTAAGAAGAATTCAAGGAAGACAGTAGTCACTTCCAAGCTTTAGGGATGCCCCTGGTCAGTAGTGGCTTTCACTTGCCTTCCCTACTGGTTTGGAACTGTGAATGCGTGCACACTTCTGCGCATGTGCAGATCGTCTGTGATGACATCTGTGCGGATGCGCAGAGCCTCCTGCCACTGCTGCTACCAGTTTGTCCAAACTGGGGTGAACCGGTAGCAACCCACCACTGCTCCTGGTGCTAGCCATATATTTGAGGGGGGTGGGGAGCTGAACTTAAAAATGAAAGGATGAAGATGATTGAGTTAAAACATTGCAATCTGGGACAACTTAAGTGTAGGAAATGTCAGCAACTCTGAATCAAGCAGCAGAAAGGCTTGTCTGTCAATGAAACCAGACTTATGACATTCATAGAAATGACATCCTTAGCCATAGGAGGAATGTTGATGTCTCTCTAAGGTAGCCTTCCCATCCTTAACAATATGAGACCTGTTTTCATCTGGTTAGCACAGTATGAACCTTAGCCCTTCGTTCGCCATTGAGAGACATTTTGCTCTAGGCAGATATCAGTGCCATGGACCAGAAAACATCCTCTGTTTTGTTGTTGTTGTTTGCTTCTATATTTCTATTTATGAGGAAGTTGAAATCTTAGGGGGAAGAAAATCAGTGGTTTTTTTCAGCCGGGAAATGAGAATAGAAAGAGAATGTGATGTCGTTTGACAATGTCTTGTTCCTGACAGATAGTCATTTTGGCTGCTCCCAAAAATAATATGTATTCCATGTCATTTTGCATGATAGCTTTAGCAAAGCAGGTTTTCCATTTCCAGAAGCTTGTGACTGAGCTGGGCACGTATTTGCAGATATGTGTTTTGCCCTTCCAAATCATACTTTCCTATCTTTTAGCTTGCTCTTTCCATTGTCATTGCCTTTTCTTTTCCTGCTTCCTTTTATGCCTATCTGTGGTGCAGAAGACGTAGTCATCTCTCTGCAGTACGCCCAGATGATCTGTGAATGGCATCAAGAGGGAGATTGTACCCGATTCGGCCACTAGTCCAAAGCTGATGAATTGCAGCAGTTTGGAAAGCTAACATCAGTTTCTCTTTGTCGCCATTTTTGCATCATTTTCTAAGCAATCCAGACAGTTTTGCTCCTCACAAGTTGCATTTGGAGCAAATGATTGCCCCCCCTCCCCCACCCAATTTAGAAATCGTTGACAGATAAAATGGCAAAGCAGATGTTGTTAAGGGACAGAGGCTGATCTGAAAAGGGTTTGTTGACAGGTTGAAAAGGCTCTGGGGGACAGAAGCTGCATTCTGTCTATTCTCTCATCTTACAACGCTAAATATCTCTTCCAGGGGCTTTTGATTTATATCATGTCAGCTAAGGAGGGAAAGCAAGGTGTTAGCGGTTCAGCTTAGTCAAATGCCATTAGTGCCTTCCCCCAACCCTCTTTTAATTCATTGAGCAATCAGCCATGCTAGGAAGGTGTGGTTCCCCCGTGCAACGAAATTACTCTGGCAGAGCAGTGATACATCTTGCAGAGGTGTCATTAGCCTTATGGCAGGATCGGCAAGCAGACTTGTCACATTTTTTAATATCAGCGGATGCTGCTACTTAAGGGTTTGAGTGCATGGTTGTCTCATGCTCTGCAGAACAATAGCGAGGAACCTTTCACTGGCTTCAACCACTTTATTGATTGATAGAATATCTGCTATGAAATGTGGGCTTGTAGCCACTTGCTGGGGTGGGAGGGAGGCGTAAGTAGCAGAATAAAATGGGAAATGTGATAAATGAGCCCTCTGTAGCTTGCCACACCCATCTTAGCAGTCATTTTGTAAGACTGCCCACAGGTCGCCACCAAATTCTAAATAGGCCTGTGTACCCAAAATGTTTTCCAATTTCTCAACAACACCGAAATGGGTCTTACACCCAGATTTGGATCTCTGTTGTATGTATCTGAACAGAGATCCACAGAGTTAAGCACAAGAGCCAATAATCGGGAAAGAGTAAATTGGCTAGTTGGAAAGCTTGGACGGTTACCATCTGATGGTTTGAGGACAGCAGGTGTGTTTCTGCCACAGGAGGATTATAAATAGAAGATTATAATTTGGCTTTTGAGCTAGAATTTTCTGAAAAACTCCCAAAACTTGGAAGATTAATCTGGTCTATTGTTTAGGTAAAGTTTGGCCTATTTCCAACTAATCCTAACTTTCTTTATTCCACCCATAATGTTCCCCCTTAAGTGTAATTCAATACTTTTTGAACTTTCTAATTTCTACTTGTTTTTTATTTAGTAATGTTAAAAAATGATCTTGGATTTAAATGTTGTCCTTGGTTATACTATTCTTACTATCCAGTACTGTTTGGGATGAAAAAGTAATTGCTTGTGTATTTTTCTGAAGGAAAGAGAATAGTGATGTATTTTAAGGAGAGAGCAGTTGAGAAACAGATTGAGAGCCAGATTTAGGAATTGAAATGCAACTGCCCAATTTTTCTGTTTATCTTCAACAGTTTACAAAGTGATGATAGAGAGTCAGCTTCCAAATACAAAAACATCTGTGGATCTTGGTTTTATAAGAGTGGTAGGGCTCAGTTTCTTCAGAGCCAGGGGCATTGTACCCCAACCAACAAAAAGTTTGCACAGAGAAGCACAGCTTAGCCAGAGGGAAATTTATAACTGGAAGTGGTATTAGAGAACAGAAGAGACAAGCATTGTTAGACAGAGAAAAGTAGGATGAAACTAGATCTAAAATTATTTTGTTTTTCTTTTACAGACACTGAACAAGAACAATTTAATACCAGATGACAGGACCAACTTCTATCCTTTGCAACAAACAAATGTGTATACAACAACCTATTATCCCAGTACACTGAATAAATACGACTACAGGCCCGAGGCCTCCCCTGGAAGGACCTTTACTAATAGCTGATGACGATCTGCCTAAGAACTGGAGTACTTCCTATATGATTTTTATTTTTAAAATTGAGTTTATGGACCAAATATTGGCCCAATCTATAGATGTAAATATTATAAGTGGGCCTTTTATTTTCTCTCTTATCGGTGGTCTTACTTTCAAGTAGCACATCTCCTTAAGTGGATCTTCTGCTTATGGATAATGGATGGTCTAGGATATTTGAGGAGTATTCAGCTAGAGATAGCAGATCCTGTTATGGATATCACAGTGTGAGTTGTCCCTTCGGTGTCTGATACCAAGATAATCCTGGAACCAGCCCTAATGTGCTAAGTTTGTGTGGAATGATATGACTACCCAGTACAACTTCAAAAGTTCTGTGGACATTGGAAGAGAAATCCTAGCAAAGCGCTGAGACTTATTCTTCATATGCCTACAGGTTAATAGTATTAGGAACATCATCCATCAGACAGACTTGTGGAACACCATATTCAAGAGTTTGGCTTTTAAGCTTCAGGATCATCAGCATTTTCTGTGACATGGCAAAATATATGCAAGCAACCTTTAATGGGAAAAATCTTGTCAGATTTATAAAACAAATGAGATAACTTCACACAAGAGAAATGTTTTGAAACATTTCTAAAGCAAAGTGGTAAGACTTTTAAGTTTGGATACATGAAGCATGGGCTTTGGATACACAAAAGATGGTTGATTCTCCTGGACAGCATGAAGAGAATGAAACAAGAGCCATGGAAGATTCTGATAGAAACTTTCCTCTTCTTGCTTGGACTCCAGGAGATTCCTAAGACACTGTTGGACTGATGGCCCTCTGCCCTTGTTGAATTTACCAAGCTTTGTGCTAATGCTGATTTTATTTTTTATAATTTTTTATTCACTTGAACAAAGAAAAGAATATTGATTTCAGTATGTCTCTAAAGAATGTCTCCATAGTGTAGCCTAACCCAGAAAGCCTACGGCAAAGTCCTTTAGTGTCTTCCAGCCAAGAAATAAATAAAGTGTACATCAGTAGCTGCCATTGTTCACTAGTATTGGAGCAAGAAAAATAATTATTCTGCTCCAATTAAAATAAACTGGGGTCTGTAGCATTTTGAAACAATCCAGCCCAGCCTTCAAAGGTTATCTTTTATGCTGTGTTAGACCAATGCGTCTAGTCATGTCATTTTGGGCTAGATGAGTCTCTTGTTAATGATACCTTCTCATCATTTAATGTAAAAAACCCTTGGTGCTAAGCAGTGAAGATGGCCGCAATATATATATATAGCATGTGATAAGAATGTAAGCCAGTTCCTACATGAATTCTGATCTGTTTGCTGTTGCTGGGTTGTCTGTGCTTTAAGCCATTGGTTTCCAACTCAGGTTGACTAGCATTGAACACCGAATGGGCAGCTGCTGGTAGTACCTTCATAATTATCTATTGGAAGAATTGTCTGAAAGGTGGCGCAGTCCAGACCCTACATCCAAGCAAGAAACCCAGACTGATAAGTGACTCTAAAATGACTCAGGATGCTGTTTTAAAGTGAGAAAATGATCCAGGGCTGATACCAGCGTCTTCATTCTACCTTACAGAATCAGAAGTCATAAAACAAGCATTAGTGCCTAAGCTGTGAAAAACCCTGGCTGAGTGCATGGGACAGATACGATTTAGTGATTTAGATAGGATGTCCTCTACGGATTTTTTTGTTGGCTAATGAAAGAGAAAGTGATTGGGCAGTCAAATTGCTACAGGCTCCTAACCCAAGCTTGACCCTTGTAGGAAGGTGTGTCAAGTTCCTGTGAGAGCAAACTGTTTAAATTTCACCAGCAGAAGCTGCTGCTTGTGCAGATCTGTAATACTTGTTATTAACTAATTAATACTTGAGGTCTGTAAGAAATTGTTGGATCAAGGCCAGAGTAAAGCATTGTTTCAGACAGAGTTCCATTTTTTTTTTGGCAAGAATTCATTTTGCAGCAGTAACTGCAAATTAAGTATTCATTATTCTGTTGTTCTGTTTGATTTTTATTTTTTCATTTTTTTGCCATGAGGGGATCCAGGTGGATTTTTTCAGTGACTTAAATAATGGATTTTTGTTCCTCTTACATATTTTTTCTTCAGATATCAGAAATCATGGCATGTTTCAGGGCAGGGATATTTTTATGTACTCTATTGCAATTCTTTCTTTCCAGGGACCCAAATGTGAAAAATGATAGGCTTTCAAAAATAAGAACAACCATTCTTAAATCAGTTGCATATGCTACTGAAAAGAAGGAAATCGAGGGAAGCAGTGGGTGAAAAGTAATCGGAGCTATTACCATGCAGTTGTCTGCTTGAGCGTGGCATTTTTTTCTAGCCCGGATTAATGCTCCCTAATTCACAGGAAAGGCTATTGACACGAACATTCTTCTGTCTCCAATGCCTTTATGCTTTAGGCACAGGGCTGTTGGTGGTCAGTCCTTTCACTGTGGAGGGATTGTCTAAATCAGACATCTTCAAACTTGGCAACTTTAAGACTTGTGGACTTCAACTCCCAGAATTCTGAGAGTTGAAATGCATAAGTCTTAAAAGTTGCCAAGTTTGGGGACCCCTAGTCTAAATGCTTGTTTTTCCATGTGCTGACTGCAATACCAGCGCAATGGTAATTTCATGCATTTCACAAACAACATTCTCCCTGAAAGAAACAAAGCTACGGCCCCTCTGTTGGACAACCAAATCGTCTTGCCTTTGATGTGGCAACAAGTCCACCTGTGTTGAGGTGTACTTCAGTTTTTTGCTGCATGAGAAGAAAAACCATCTCGGAGCATTCCCACGCTGACCAGATAGTTCTTCAGTGCTATCCAGAAAGCTGCTTTGGAATCTCAATCCAAATATATGCAACACCAGGGAGCAACGTGCGGGGGGAAATAATGAAATTGAATTTTAAATTACATTAAATGCAAGCTTCTGGGAACTGGGTCTTAATACTGTTATGGTCAGGCATCAAGAAGGAGATGTTCGCAAAAGCCTACTATTAAAAAAGCACTAGAATGAAAGCCAAATGGATTAAAGCCTTCCCATTTCTTACACTTGATAATTTCAGCCGCCTATTTGGGTGACTTTAGGTGGCATCTAAGGCTAGTTATAACTAAATAGTTATTTCAAAGGGCTGTATGGAGTCCGAGTAAATGGCTGAAGGGGAACCCCGCAGCCATTCAGGTGTTTAGAAGCGAGATTTGAAACTTTTCCTTAATTCTGATCATCACTTAATAGTTTGTTTCCTTCATTAGAGAGGATTGGAAGAGAGAGTGAGTTTTCATATTTGGATAGGACAGTCTATTAACACCTTTCTTTTTCATAATTAACTTCTGTGATCTTTTGGGTGTGAGAAATTATTGCTATACGTGTTTCATTATGGATCATTATCTTATTACATTAGCTTTTAATAGGTACGGTTTTTAGAGATTTGGCAATTTGCTATTACACACTCTGGTTCAGCAATTCCTTACTGGCAGCTCTAAAAACTTTCTTCCCAGAAGAGCTGATTCGTTTAAATGGAATTGACAGCTCCTGCTGCTCCAAGGAAGCCATATTGACAGGAGAATGTGAAGTGTGCATCTTGGAAAACCTTCCAGGTTCTGAATTGGAGCCAAAGGGTCCAGTGAGTCAAAGGAGGAAGAGCTGATCAGCCTGTTACAACATTGTCCTTCAACCGTTTCTCTGCGTTCCTGTGGTTTTCTTCAGTGTTGTCTTCTTCCATCACAATAGGAATACAGAGCATATTTACACTGATAAAGCAACCAAGCTTCATCACAACTCTATGCCAACCATGTACTGCTGTCTATTTCTGCCAGGGCACCAAAATGCAATGTGAGTCATTTGTGTTGTCTCTTCTCTAACTCGAGGAAATACGGTCTCCTTTGCTGAACTGTCGTGACGCCATCTTGAACTGCCCGCTGGTCTAGAGACTGTTCCGGAGCTCAATCCAAAATCGACTGCTGGGAGTTCATTTGATGCGTACTGTTCTTAAATAAAGATGGCTACTATCACGGTATTAAGAAAAACTTGGAGAAGGAAATGTCATTCCAAGGGAGATTGTGTATTTCCATGACTCACCCACATCTGAGATACACATGTATACCTATTGCCTTATTATTTTTTTTAGAGAATGATACATTAAATTAAGATCTATATAAGAAGTGGAAATGATTTGCATTCTTCTCAAAGCATAATTTAGGACTATAATTTCCTAGCATTATGAAATCTATTGTGACAAAAAGATCATTCAGAGTTTAATCTGTGTAATCATTACTCACACTGAATGTGAAATTTTCTTACCCATGCAAACTATAAATGCCATGAAATCCTCTTATTCAAACACTGGTAAATATATTGTTATATATTTATAACAGAAATGTTATATATTTACTGCTGAATGTCTAAAAATAAATTTAGAATAAAATGAAAAAGAAAATACAGAAAACGGCAGCACTAGACTTTTAAAGGAAATCCTCCCCCAGCAGATTTTAACAAAACTTGATTTTTCATAGATCAATGATTTTTTTCATTGTTTAATGAAAATTGAAAAGTTGACTTTTTAACTAGAAACGTTCATCTTCCCCTGAAAAAAAAAAATCCATTCCTGTTCAGAATGGCAAAGTAAACAATGTTTGTATTTGCTCATACTTTATGAATAAACAGCCCAAATTGACTTAGTGCTTTGTTGCAATTGTCTTCATTATCAATAAATAGATGTGAAGCTAGAACTACAAAGATAATAGTTCAAGCTTCTTTTCAATTTTGTTTTTTGTTGTTTTGTCGCAGACAGCTATGGTGTTTTGCAATCTCCTTTGGCATGCAAACCTAGAAGAGTCAAGTCAGGACATTAGTTGTGCGATTGCTTTCTTTAGTTTGCTCTTCAGAACTACACAGATGCAGCCACTCAATGCTGCCCGTTGGGAGATGATTCCTGATTATGTGTATTTGACAATGAGTGGAGTGAGAGTGTGTAGTGAAAGCCAGTCTGGTGTGATGGTTAAGGCACTAGATTAGAAACCAGGAGGCCAGTTCTAGTCTTGCCTTAGATCAGGGGTGTCAAACTGGTGGCCTGTGGGCCGTATGAGTCACACATAGGCCATGCCCATCCCAGATCTGCAAAGGGAAAAAACGTTGCAAAACATCACAAGACAGCAACTTGATGCCACGAGTTTGTCACCTGGGCCTTAGATTAAGCCAGTTTGAGTGACCTTGGGCCAGTTTGTTTCTCTCAGCTCTAGGATGCAGTTAAGGAAAGGCCATTTCTGAAATCTTGCCAAGAAAACTGAGGAAATAATCCAGGCGACCAGTAGGAGTCCAGAACAGAACAGAATAGAACTTTATTGTCACTTTAAATGTACACTAATAGAATTTTTTTTATTGGTCAAGTGTGATTGGACACACAAGGAATTTGTCTTGATGCATATACTCTCAGTAAAAGATACCTTTGTCAAGAATCATAAGGTACAACACTTAATGATACTCCAGGTACAATCAGCATACATTAAGATGAAATTTTATTGCGTTCAGCTCTCAAAGAATAACCATTATGCATATACCCACATCAGGGGGGGTTTCCGCGCATCGCACCCTACTGGTGCGATGCGTGTGCAGCCCCACCCTGCGGGCGGGCGCCCTCTGCCCGCGTGCCCCCGTGTGAGATTTCAGCTTCTGCGCATGCTCAGAAGCCGAAATCTCGCGAGACGACGCTTGCCCAAATGAGATTTTTGGAAGCAAAAAAATTGCCGAAATCTCACGCTCACACGCATCGTCTCTGGTAAGGTGCGGCGCGCGGAACACCACCCACCCACCCCCGTTCGCAGTAATTGTTTTTTCTGCAGTTTTGATTCTCCTCTGAAGTCTGTGTCTGTCTTGTTGGGTTGCAGAGCCAAACCAGACAGTTATAGAGGTGCAGATGACA
>JANHGD010008308.1:22783-38513 GCA_027560375.1 Imantodes cenchoa | reverse complement strand
TCAACGGTCCCAGGCCTGCCGGAAGAGCCAGGTCTTCACTGCTTTATGGAAGGCCAATAGGGTAGGGGTAGTCCGGACCTCAGGGGGCAGCGAATTCCAGAGAGTCGGGGCAGCCACAGAGAAGGCTCTCCCCCGCGGACCTGGCAGTCGACATTGCTTAGTCGATGGAACCTGAAGGAGCCCGACTCTGTGGGATCTCACTGGTCGTTGTGAGCTATGCAGAAGGAGGCGGTCCCAAAGATAACCTGGCCCTGAGCTGTGTAGGGCTTTAAAGGTAATAACCAACACCTTGAATTTTGTCCGGAGACTAACCGGAAGCCAGTGCAGCTCGCGGAGAATTGGTGAAATGTGGGTGTACTTAGGTGCATCCACAACAGCTCGCGCGGCTGCATTCTGTACCAACTGCAGTCTCCGAGCACTCTTCAAAGGCAATCCCATGTAGAGCACATTGCAATAGTCTAACCATGAGGTGACAAGGGCATGAGTGACTGTGAGGAGAGCCACATGATCCAAATAGGGTCACAATTGGTGTCCAAGGAACAAAGATTCAGCAATGGTTGTGGAGAGCTTTTTAAAGAAATATGCACATAGACCGTCAGGTAGAATGGATAGAGATGGTTTTAGGTTGCGTAATGCTTTTCTAACATTACCTTCTGCAAAATCGATTTGTGTTAGATCGTTACTATTGTTTGACGTGCAACTAGGAAATATTGGACATGAGCCATTGTTGTTTACAAAGACGGAATCAGTTGTTGTCGTCGTCATCATCATCATCATCATCATCATCATCATCATCATCATCATCATCATCTCTGTTGCTTTGCACATTTACATACCGGTAGATGGAAGTCCCAAAACTGATAATGTAACATCTATCTCTGCCCTTTTGCTACAGCTCTGCTCTTAATAAGGGATAACAATATGAATATATCTGGTATGGATAAAAATTGATCAAATTGAATTTAAATATTTACTTATTTAGAAAAATCATATGGTTGCCCAGCTTAAATAAATAACTCTGGACAATGAAATTCAGTACAAAACATGTATAACCCATCTGCATTAAAAATAATTTTATACAAAGAAACCCGTGGCAGTATACAGCAATGCAAGAAGAACAGTAAAGGTATTTTGGCCTCCCCTAATCTCCTGGCTCTAATGCAGTGAGAGCAGCCTTTGTAAAGCCAAGTTGGCTGGGGCCTTCTGAATTGCACTATCTTCAACCAATTCTAAGTCCTAGCTGGGCTGTTTTGGAGGGTTTTTCTGATTTTCCAAGGCAAAATTGGGTTCCCTCCAAAATGACTAAGACCACAAAATCTTGTTATTTATCACTTCAAAAGGTTACAGAAAGGCAGAATACTTATGTTTTTAAAAACTTTTTTCTATTTACATATCCTGGCTGGCTATCCCTTAAATCAGTGATGGCGAACCTTTTTTTCCTTGGGTGCCGAAAGCGTGTGTGTGTGCACTATCGCACATGCGTGAATGGCCACACCCATAATTCAATACCTGGGGAGGATGAAAACAGCTTCCCCCATCCCCCTGGAGGCTCTCCAGAAGCCAAAAAATTCCTTCCCAGAGCCTCTGTGCAAGCCAAAAATCAGCTGGCCGGCACGCACATGCACATTGGAGCTGAGCTAGGCTAACTGCTCGCGTGCCAGCAGATATGGCTCCGCGTGCCACCTGTGGCACCCGTGCCATAGGTTCGCCATCACTGACTTAGACTTATATACCGCTTCATAGTGCTTTACAGCCCTTTCTAAGCAGTTTACAGAATCAGCATACTGCCCCCAACAATCTGGATCCTCATTTTACCCACCTCGGAAGGATGGAAGGCTGAGTCAACCAGCCTTGTGAAATTTGAATTGCCAAATTGCAGGCAGTCAGCAGAAGTAGCCTGCAGTACTGCACTCTAACCACTGCGCCACCGCAGTTCACTCCAGGTTTTCTCAGTTTATAATCTGGTAAAACCATGAAAGGGGTTCTTCTCTGTTGCTCACCCTGCCTTCTGGAACAGCACACGCCCCTCCAATACAAATGGTGCCCATTCTTCTGGGATTTCAGAAAGCCCTTAAAACCTGGCTCAGTTCCCAGGTCTGGGGTTAATATATGTTGTGAGGCCCCTTCAACGTTTTATGGTTATAGTTGTTTTTAATCAAGAATGCTGTCCATTTTGCTTTGTTTTAACTGCTTCTTTATGTAAGCCACCCAGAGTCTACTGAGTAGACAGACATAACAAATTTAAATAAATTAACAAATAAAATAATAATAAAATGAAGGTTAAGCTTAAATCACCTGACAATGATGCCATTTGATATTATCAGACCCTTGACTAGGTTTTAATAGAAAACTTGGTAAATTAAAACACTATGTATTGGGTGGATCACCTTCACCTATAGAATATTAAAGTTAGGAAAAGCATTTTGAATTTTGGTGAATTAGAATTTTAAACAAGGCTAGTTTTCTGGCTTCAGCTTTGCTTTTGGTCTCAGCTTTGCATTTTTCACTCTTGTAATGAAGTCAAAGGATTTGAATTTTTAATGATACTTTCCAAAACCCAAAGCTACATGACTCAAATTTACTGGCTGAAAGATTTGTCCCAATGGACCTGACTTTTTATCATTGTTTCATATTACTAGAAAAAGACCCATATTCATAGAGAATGTTTTTATTGGCAAAACGTTGTTAACTTTCATTTATTAATAAAACTAAAGACCATGGAAAATGACAAAGCTCAGGGACACATTAGTTTACATTCCACCATCTGATGATTTATATCATGGTCTTGTACTAAAATATTACACCATAATATAATAAAAAATAAATTGGCTTTCTAATAACCCAAACTCAGCTACACCTGCATACATAATGCCTCTTTCCTGGTCTATTACAAGATATAATTTTGAGACTTCATATTTGCAAGTGTATTAAGAAACATTTTTTGTTTTTAAATGCATCCCATTACAGTACAAAGTAATTGAGAGGCATCAATTCAGGAAAAATGGACTTAAGATTTTTCTCACTGGAATGATTAACTCTTTCCTGCCAGATTTCTAAGAACTAAGTTCTTAATCAGAATGTACCAATATTAACAACCAGTTATGAACCTAGAGATAGCTTGTCTATGATCTAACGTGCACTAATTTGAATTGTATTTCATCCATAGCTTTCCTGAGAACTAACCAGAGGTGGGTTCCACCTGGTTCGCACTGGTTCTGTATAGCCGTTAGTAAACCGGTGGTGACATCACGGAGCCGGTACTGTCGGTGCCAGTCTGTGGACGCTGCCATTCTTTTTTTTCTTTTTTTCTTTTTGCTATTGTTATTTTTTGCTTCTGCGCATGTGCAGAAGCCACATTTTCGGCACTGCACATGCACCGCCATCTTGTTTTTGGCTTTTGGGGGGCTATTTTTTGCAATGCGCGTGCAGCTATGTGGTGTGGGAGGAAACAAACCGGCAGCAAGGTAAGTTAGAACCCAGCCCTGGAACTAACCTCTTATTTAAATATATTATTCTACATAATATATTTAAAACAGTCTGTGCTACTGAAGGAACTTCTCTACACTTACACCCAGGGGTGGGTTCCTCCCGGTTTGGACAAGATCACCCGAACCGATAGCAATCCGCTGGTGACATCACGTAATTGGATCGGCCGGTGCTGTCCGTGTGCACCACCATCATTTTTTTTGTTCAGCTGCTCGAAAAAGGGCCCTCCCGCCTGCCCCCGGGTTAATACTGAAGACATACTTTATTTCTTTGCCCGAAGCACAGCTGATCAGCTCTTCAGCTGTGTTTCGAGCTGATTCCAGCTTCTGAGCATGCATGGAAGCCTAATTGCATGAGGGGATGCACGTGAGCGAGCGGAGCAAGCGTGTGTGCACAAAACGTCACGATGCGAACCGGTGGGGAAGGTAAGTGGAACCCACCCCTGCTTACACCTGAGTCTAAGACATTTATAGTAATCAAATAAGAGGACTAAGAAAAATATATCAGAAACTTTGTCTCAAGTCAGACCTCTAACATGATAGAGCTCACATTTTGTACATTAAAATATATTCAACAGAAACACATTTTGTACATTAAAATATATTCAAAAGAGACTATATGAACACAACTGGTATTTAAAACTTTTAAGAGTTTTAAATACCAGTTGTATTCTCTGCATTAATGCAATGGAGAACTTTTTTTTTAATGAACTACAGAAGTCCATTCCCATGTTGTTGTCTTTTTTCCTCTATTGCATCAATATTTCCTGGACAGGAGTCCCCAAATTGTTCTTTATTCAGATAAATCGTGTGCAACTTTATAATTCTCTGTTTCATTTAATCATCTTTTATTAATTGTAGTAGCATCTTTGGCTAATATGGCAATATATCTTGAAATTGGAGAAATTGGTAAGCAGCTTGGAATAGATAGTTATTTAGAAAGAAAGCAAATAACCCCAGGATGAAGTGATCTGCTTACAAAGACTTTATTGAAAAAATTAATCTGGATTCCTCCAATTCCTGTCACAGTTAAACTGAGGCAATCAGACGTCTGTTTTTCTGAACTTCTGGTTTGCCCACTGGGCCACTTTTCACACTCCGGAGGGCGAAACGGCCTCCCCCAAGGCCGAAAATCAGCTGGCCAATGCACACATGCGCGCTGGAGCTGACATAGGGCAATGCTTTGCGTGCCCTCCAAGATGGCTGTGTGTGCCACCTGCGGCACGCATGCCATAGGTTTGCCATCACTGGTCTATCCACTGCAGGATGAAGGCCTGTTCCATATGTTTCCATCCAATTTGGTCCTGAGCTTTCTTTTGGCAATTGGGCTTGCAATTCTTACTAATACTTCCACATACTAATAAATAATACATTCTTGGCTATGATCTGGTACTTGACAAGAAAAATGATTCACAGGCCATAATTAACATCTTTTAATGCATATCAGGTATTACACATATTAAAACACAACATTTAACAGTAAGATTGTGGCATTAAGATAGCTCTAATACAGGAAGTTTTATTTTTATAGTATATTAGACAGTGGTTTTAAATAACTTCTCTTTATAAAATAATAGGCATTTTAGGCACAACATATGAGAACTCTATCCTGCTAAAGTTCAAAAATAAGATGAAGGAGGTAGGGCTTTTTCCCAAATTTCAATGAGATAAAAGCAGGATGTGCTTCTGACAGATTGTGCCACATGTCAGTATATTACTTACAAAAGTAGAACCTTAAAATAAAAGTATCATATTTTTTTTTACAAAATTACAAAAAGTAAATTATTACAAATCCTAATTTAATAGTTCTCCCTTCCTTTAACAATATCAGGCTTAATTTAACCCCCCACTCTCCCAAAACCAAAAACAATTTGAATTTTAGTTTTTATATATTCACACCACCAGACTTTGTTAAATTAAGCCAAGTAAAGCAACTAACACAACTGTAAAAAACATTTCTCAGAAACCGCGTTAGAAATATTGCACACAGAAGAACATGCAGAATTCCAACAGGTAAGCTTATACACTTGTTTATAAAGTATTAAGATAAAATAAAAATGGCAGAAATAAGTGAAAAGGGATTGGAAAAAGGATTGTTAAATGTTAAATTAATAAAGCATTGAAATTAGCTTTAAATGCATTAGAATTAACCTAGGTATGCATCAAAGCATTTTGTAGGTATCTAGTAAAAAAGAAAAAGAAAGGTGTAAATTTTTTATCTTCCACCATAGCTCAGAGCTGTAAGCATTTATAAAAAGATGGAGTCATTTATGAAAACCTTTCCATTATTTAGTGGATGGTAGGTATGTCAAAACAAGCAGTGCACATTTAACAGAATAAAAATTAAACTTGAGATGTCAGATGGATATCCAAAACTGTAGAAATTTAACACTCTTAAAGGTACTCTGCAACACCAAGCCACCAAATGACACAAAGGACAGCTCTAGCTTTATTAAGACATGCTTGAGAACGTATTAAGAAGAAAAAGTATAACGTTTCCAAAAGAACAAAAATTCCCTTTCCCAGAAGAAGGCCTTTGATACCTCTTTATACTGTTCCCTGCTTAATGGAAGGTAGATAAAAACCATACAAAATGGAACAGATTATGCAAAATGGGAATCAGTTAAGTTGTTGAACTATAATTAGTTGTAGCAGTTGTTTTTTTTTTACTCAGAGGTTACACATTTGACTATGTTTTCAGGTCAGGTAACGCAGATTTCTTCACAACACTTCACAATACCAGGGCAGCTAGTAATAGGTCAGATTTCTTACTTTCTCAATCAAGTTTTGGGGATCATACCACCCTTTTTTCCCTTCCATGTATCACAGGCTCTGCACATTGCTACAGGCTCAATGTATTTTGTGTTTATTTGTGCCAAAATCTGCAAGATTGAGGGCACGGCATCAAGATACCCACCCTTCCCTTTTGTACCCATATACAGACAGACATACCAAAAGGGCAGGGCTTGGACTGGGATACAACAACCAACAATCACAGATCCCACACCCAGAAAACATGCCAACCAATCAAATTCATTGTACAGATGTAATAATGGGCATACTTTGTTCACAATATGAGTACAATGCATTTCTTACAAAGGCTATTGAGCAGCTGAATAAATGCACACCAGAAAATGATTTCCTGAAGAAAAAAAACATACATTTTAAAATGTGTTGTATAGGCAGCCCTTGTTTAGTGGCCACAATTGGGATCAGCAATTTGGTTGTTAAGCAAAGTGGTAGCTAATCAAAACCATAACTGTGCTTATGATCTTACTTACACAGATCTTACGTTAAAGAACTATGAAGGCTGTAAATTCAAAGATTGGTAGCAAATTTATTTTTTTCATCACCTTTATCCGCAAACTGTTTCTAAATGAGGAAGTCACCAAACAAGGACTGCTGTAGTACTCATCCTGGAATAAATGTATTCTCTCACATATATAAAAATGTTCAAAGATAAATCTCTCCAACTATAGCACTCATAAATATTTTAAGTCCTCAATTTTTACCTTTACATCTTTGTATGTATACAGTGAAGTCACTGAGTACAAATTTTATCCTGCATGTAAAAATACTTTGCTGCTTATTTATTTTGTCAATTTACAATGCAAGGATGGAAATCACTGGGCACTGACAGAAAACAGGTTTGTTTAGGTCAAAAAGACTCCTTGCATCTAAGTTACATATAATCTGTTAATATATATTCCTGAGGCTTCTGTTACTTCAATAATAAATATACATGCTTGGAATTAAGTCCTTTTATTTATTCTGATATCAAACTAATCAATATCTCAAATATTAAAGTAAATCAAAAAAGAAATGCCTACTGGTTGATAATGCATGTAGTCAGAGAATCTAGGTAGAATTAAACTGAGAGTCAATATTCTTGTGTAAGTCAAAAGAACTGCATTTTTGCCTACTTATTTTATTAAGAAGAAATGTAGCAGAGAATGAAATCTCACTTACAAAAATTCATATCTCAGTACCTCTCTAACAAAAGCAGAGTTGAAATACAGTCCACTGAGATACAGATAGTTTTCAACTTATGGCTGCAATTGACCCTGGAATTATGGCCATAAGTCGTGGGAGTAATCAAATATTTCCTACAACTGTGTCCAATTTTATGACTTTTTTTAATGGGGGTTGTTAACCAACCTAATGGGCATTCCCCCCCCTCCCCCCGAAAGTAGACGTAAATGCTGGTTTCTGGAAAAATGCTGAAAACTGGGGTCACATGACCATAGGATACTACAAATGGCCATAATTGTATGCTAGTTACCAAGATCCCAAAATGTGATAATACGATTGGGGGTGGTGGTGCAGATGGGCAGCCATTAGAATTTCAAAACTAGGATGTAAGTAGTTCTGGGGAGGTTCGTTCTAACTTCAAATGGTTGCTAAGTGACCAGCCGTAAGTAGACTATTATCTGTACGTCCCTTTAGAAGTTGTATGGAAATGAATGGCAGTAGGCCAAGATCAGGGGACTTAGCTACTTTTAACTTTTCTAATTGAATTTGGATGAGGAAAAAAAATCTATGTCTATTTAATAGTTTATACAGTGATTCTTCTTCTATCCCTTACTATATATGAAATACAAGAAATTTTCATGCTGCTGCTGGAAAATAAAATATGATGTCGGTTATTTATGTAACTATATCACAAAAACCCAATTTCTGCCATGCTGGCAAATTAGAATTTAGTTCTCCATGTCATTATCAAGCAAGATAATGAATACATCAAAATTGCAACAATGGAAATCTTTAAAGACAATTTAGAGAAAGTGGTTAAGATATTACTTAATTTCAACTAATATGTATTTAGTTCAATTTTAGTAAGACACACAAAGAAAATCCTGGTAAGAGATATTTGTCTTTAGACTGTTTTAGCATTCTTTATATTATGTCTTTTCACAATATGCATTTTTTGAATATGAGGCCGTCCAATTTGTTGAAAGGAAGATATATGCACTATATAACACATCAAGAGATTATTGCATTATCATAGATCCGTGATGGTGAACCTATGTTACATGTGCCACGGGTGACAGGCTGAGCCATATCAGAGGGCAACTGAGGCATTGCCCTATATCAGCTCCAGCATGCATGCATACACTGGCCAGCTGATTTTCGGCCTTCTTTGCTCTCTCCAGGTTTCAGGGAAGCCTCCTGAAGCCAGGGGATGGCAAAAAATGAGCCAACTGGAAGTTGGTTTCTGAACTTCGTGTTGGCCCATTGGGCCATTTTTCATGGTCCCCAGGCTTCATGAATCCATTGTGAGGCCTGTGCACATGCACGGGGGGCAGTGGGGTGAGTATGCATGTGCGGGGGTTGTGCGCATGTATGGGGACATGCGTGTGGACGCACACATGCTAGCGCGCACGCCCACGCTCTTTTGGCATGCGAACCAAACAAGGTTTCCCATCACTGTCCTAGATAATGTTATGTTTCTGATGCATGAAACAGCAGTACAGTTTAACTTACAAGCATCATCAGAAAACGCCAAGCTGAATCCTAAGGGCATATTGGTAGCTTCCCTTCACTGAATTGAAGAATCCTTTTCAGGAGTAATCGAGAATTGTGAACAAGGGTGCTAAAAATTCTTTTGCTGTGAATTGCACCACTTTTATTCATAAGACATCTTTTCCATTGTGTTTTCTAAGTCTAATTCTTAAGTTCATTTTAAAATAGAGTTCAAGATAAAAACGATAGAAGCTTTAACACACTTTCTAAGTTAACATATTATATAAGCTAGAACAGACTGCATGATACCAGGGTCTCCTATGCAACTATTTTCTTTAAAAAAAGAAAAAAAAATTCAAATACGAAAAACTGAGGAAGACTAAAAATGCTTAATTCTTCATCTACTTTTCTGATGTTGTTTTTTAGAAGTCATGGAGGAAAATAGCACAACTTAACAGAATAAAAGCATGGAAAATATTTAGCATTCCTTCCCTTGTCTCTAGTGACTATTTTCTTTTCTTTTTTTTAAGTCCAAGAGTTCTCTGTGTAAGAATAGCTTGCATGGAAGTTAGTATAAAATGTTTTATAGTTCTAATGTGTTTTTATATGTAGAAATTATACACATCTATGATGGCAAGCTTACAGAGATTCCCGTAAAAATTAGCATTTTTCAAATCCTACTAATTTCATTAGGATACATTAAAGTCTAAAATAATAAATTAGGTAGTAATAACATTCAATAAATACAATAGGATTTACTTCTCAGCAAACATATTGCACTGGGAAGCAACGTTTACTAAGTAAAGTAGTAAATTCTTCATTATGACTAACTCATTCTTTCAATACTCAGGTTGTCTTCTGCAACAAACTACAGTAATTGTAATGACAAAAAACACACCCTTATTCTAAAAAATGACTTTTTCCTTTCTTGATTTATTTTAATGCTAATAAAATTGTCACAAATGCAGATGGAATTCAACAGTACAGGAAAAGGTACAGGTTCCCTAATTAGTTATACATGGATTAATTATGTATGGACAAAACTGATCCTAAAATGATGCATCATAGATCAACCCAATGCAAATTTAATCCTACTGATGTTACAGCACAATCTTATGCTGATTTATACATAAATTGTACTGAGTCAGTAAGTTTCCAGCCTTATTAATCAATATGCTGTTAAAATTTTAATTACTTTAATTTTAAACTGGGTAAAATGCTGTATATAAACTAAAGGAATACCTGTTCCTTTTGTTATTAAGCTGGAATTTAAAAAAACAAACAAACACCAATCCAGAGATATAAGCCTCCCTGGGCTTAGCCATCTTCACAGGAATTGAATTTTGGCAAATCGTACAAAACATTTTATGACATAAACATAACAGTTTATGACATAATACAAAATGTCATAAAAGATTTCCTGTGCTGATGTTGGTGCTATACGGTTGGGCTGTTTTCAAGGCAGATACATCTCTGAATGGATGCCAAGTTTTCTAGTGAAGAAAGAACATTAAAAGTTGCGTCACTGTTGAATTTGGTAAGGGGATATTTCTGAAAGGATGAGTCAGCAAATCATGGGTTGTTTAGTCACACAGACACTATGCAAGACTATGATATTTATGCACAAAAGTAGAGTAATTTTACTCAGTATACCATATTGCTGCTGATCGATGCAAATTATAAATTGGGTTAGAACTAATACTGGACCAGGCCCTGGGAATTTGAGAATTCGGGGCTAACTTGTCAAACGATGCAGGTTTTTAAAAAAGTTAATTTTACAGAATCATTTATAATTGTGCTTAAGGTTGCTCCATTTGCGGATGTTCTGAAATTAGACAGGACAGGCAGCCATGGTTATTCAGTAACAATTACAGAAAAGCTAGTCAAAAACTTGTGGAACAGCGGGATAAAGCTATCACAAACTGTCAGCTACTGCTTAATAATGTGAAATATTTCAAGTTTGAATTTCCCTGACCTCCTGCAGAGAGATCCCCAACTGTAGTGCTAAAGTGTCTAGCCCTGAAGCTCCAGTAACAGAAATGGCAGAGAATGCTGATGAGAGAATATTTAATACATAAGCTCTAATCTGATACGAGGGAGCAAACTGAACAGAAGCAAAATGAAACATAACAAATGACAGCAAGATTATGTGTACAATAAAACATGGGCTATTTCTATCATACATTTAATGTATATGGCTTTACTACAGTCATAATCCAACTGGGGCTTCTTGGCATTGCTCTATCAGGCAAACTCTGCACAGCCCCTTATTACTGTATAACAATAATGCAGCAATTTACTTTTGGTTTTATTTATTTATATCCCATCTTTGTTATTTTTACCAATAACTCAAGGCAATGAACATATCCAACACACCTTCCTCATCCTATTTCCCCTGCAATAACTCTCTGAAACAACTCGGGCTGAGAGAAAGTGACCAGTCCAAAGTCACTCAGCTGGCTTTGTAGGCTAAGGCGGTACTTGAACCCGCAGCTCTTGCTTTCTAGCCTGGTGCCTTAACCTACCTAGACCAAACAGGCTCTCTTTGTCTGAAAAAATTTCAAGAAGATAAAGCTTATTTATTATCTGCAGCCTGGTTTTACCTTTCTTAATTCCTGAAAATGTGAGGTGTACACCATGAAGTACTAAACATGGCTTAGTTTTTATTATTTATTATTATATTATAAAGCATTTTATCTTTCATGAGTTTCCAAGATTCAGTTCATACAACCAGCATAATTCATCCTTTAATGTGGCCCTTGACAGCCTCCATGGTAGCCCAGAGCACCAAGAGCCAGGCCATTAATGCATGCAATACTGCCCTTCCTTCTAGCCCATCAAGTACTGTGGTCTCATTCTATAAAAAGGCATCAAGTAACTCAACTAACGTTCCTGAAAGTTAATCTAAAGAAATAGTTCACTTATGCATAGGAAAAATGACAAACAGAAAAGTGCTATTTCTGAATCGTAATGACCATATGATGGCCATCCGGGGTTTGGGGGATGAAAAAAAAATCAAGATGGCCGTTACAGCACAACACATCCCTTTATGTGTGTCACAATGAACACAACACTGAGGAATCACACTGAGAAAAACAAGCTACCTTCAACAATGTGTGACTTGTTTTAGATTTGGTGTACTGGAAACTTTGGAAAATCAATTGAAGATGAAAGAACATGGGGAACCAGTCAAATAAAAAAATTGTCCCTCTTAATGCAGGGTGCAAGAGGAGTAAAAGCATTTTATTTTCCAGCTTATGCTAAATTTCAGAAGCTGCGTATTCTGGTATTTTGATCTTGCAATTCTTATGGCTACTGAGACCACCAATAGGTCTCTTTACTAAACAGTTATTAAAAAAACAAAAGCAGAGTCTTTACATTGTAAACAAGTTTGAGGAGAAGACTAACCTATAATAGAAAAACTGTAATCTTTGTTTCATTGGCTTTGAAAGATTTTGGGAAGAGGGCCTTCCTGATGGAACGACACATGAGCCAAAAGATTTTTCAGGAAACCTTGTAAAAGTTTTCAACACCAAGCCATATTTATAAGATATTATCAGTCCTTAAGAACAGAAACAATTTTGTCTACCATGACTGCAATTCTCTATCCATTCACCTTAATGTCTGTATTAGGCTGTAAAGCTATAAGGCAATTTCATTTAAATAATCTCACATAATTTATAGCACCAATTGCCAAGAACCATTTAGTAAGAAGTCTCTCTCTCTCTCTCTCTTCTCCCCCACCCTCCATGAGTATGCATGTGCCTGTCTGTCTGTCGGAGAGGAAAATAAAAGAATGGTATCTGTAGATTAAATAAGCAAAAATAGCTTCAAATAGAAAATCTAGGAAGATGTAAAAGCTTTTATCTTGTATTTAACCAAAATCCTAGTGTAATTCCCTCTTAAACAAGATGATTCACAGTGAGAGAGCAGCAATTTGTTCAGTCCTAGCAACTAAGTTGAAAATCTGTCATCACGGAAGCACTAGTTATGAACATGCCACAATGAAGAAATAACATGTTATTACAAAGCAAGACAAATGTGGGATTATCAGAATTCTCGTTAAAACACCAAACAGTTAAAAAAGAAAAAGAGTTAAAAAGAAGCTTTTATCCATAAAAATTCCATCATTAGTTCCTAACTGTGATGGTATTGCTATTATACTTTTGTTAAAAGTAGTTTCAGTTGGCACACCTCTTTGCAGTCGAACAGCTTATTAAATAAAATATCACAGTTCATATTTCTTCTAGCATACATTCTTCTGGATAGGTTTTTCTTTTTTAAAAAATATTCTAATTCCATTCAAATACAAGACTCATCATCATAATCTAAATGATAAAATACCGTATTAGGAATTAAAAATAACCCTTTTTGTTTGTAAATTCAATCAAAAAATCCCGGTGAATTTTTGAATGTATACTGTAATCTTTAGTCTATAGGTTTTCCAGGAAAACAGGTCAAATCCAGTATTATTTTCCATCCTCTTCAACTTCCTTGCTTCAGGTTTTCAAACGGAGACAATCACATCCAGATAAAGTCTGTCATAGGATTCCCTGAAGCACAGGATGAGTAGAAGGCTGAGTAAGCAGGAACCTGGTAGGCACCAGTTAAACCAAGAAAATTCTATAGAAGAAAAAAAAAATAGTTTCGTTATTTGTGTAACACTGTACTTCACTTTAATAAAGCAATAATTCTAAAAACAGGCTCACAATCTAGACTCCACAATACGTTTTGGAGGGGATGGGGGAATGCTTTTAGCTTCAAAGCTATCTTCAAATGAAAATCAACCATCTCAAAATGAGTACTTTTATCAGAAGGAACCAGTCTCAACAACAACAGATATTGGGAGAAATCATGATTTTAGTGACTTCTGAAAGCAGGAGAGGTTTTTCTATTAGGAATCATATTTGAAACACAAAAAATGAAGTGTAGAAAATTATGTCTCTGGGGAAAAAAAAACCAAAATTGCAAATCAGCACCCAAATTTTAAAACAATTCTATAATTGAGCTAAGAAAAGTGAAGAAACACCCACTTGGTTCTCTATTTCTCTAATTCTCTCTACACATCTACAGATCTAAAAACCCTTCAAATATTATGGCTTAGGTCAAACCCGTATCCACAGGCTAAATATAAAACACAATGTCTTTTCTTTAAAATCTCCATGTTAAAGAGGAAATATGTAATAAACCATTCCTACCAATTATATATCTTAATGAATGGCTAATAACTGTATTATTGCTTTTATTTAAAAATACCCACTCAGGGAGCATTCTAGCAATAAAACTAAAGATAAAAAAGAAAGCATAGCCATAAACTTTAATACAATTAAAGTCAAAATCAAACTTTATATCAGGATCATTAAGTTTGAAATGCAGTAGCCGAGAACTATGGAGCTGATGAAAAGCTCCCATTGGCATCTCCCAGCAGTTTTACACAGAGTTTAACAACCCAGACAACAAGAGAGAATATCTGACTGGTAGTTCCAAAACCATTGCAAAAATCAGCCTGCTACAGCCATCCCATCAGATGCTCACAGGGAAATATCATGGTTGAAAGTAGTTATTTTAGCTGAGCATCTGCTATGCTCTCAAACATACACCCAAATAAATTATCTAAATTTTTTCGCATCACATTACCATGAGATACAATTAAGTACACACATCTCTAAAATACATCAAATAATAATTGCCACAGCTAAGACAGCATCGTGGAAGTTAATGAGGATATTTTCTATATTCTCTTTACACTTTTAAAGCTACAAAAGAATGATTGACTTTCCCGCTCTTGGTTGAGCCAACAAATGATTTGAATGCAAGACAGCCATCTTTATCCTCATTCCAACGACAAACTAACGAGAATTAATAGCTCCAATCCTCCTCGGATTCATAAAATCTTTTTAACACTTATTATTAAGAACTTGCTAAGGGGAAATTTGGTATTTGAAATTTAAATGAAGTAATTTGATAAGAATAAAGTAAGTCTTTCTTTATCAAACTGTTTTGCATATATGTATGCGCGCGCGCACACGCACACATGCACACACACACACACATATATGAAACACTTATTGCTACATTGAGAAATTGATTAAAGAGACACTTTACAGGAAGGAAATAATTACATTGTTACTTCCCTCCACAGGGAATTAGATTATTGAAGCATGAGCCTGGATTAGTTTTATCACAAGTTTAGATTGCTAGCTACAAATGTGATTTGTAGCAATAAAATTGCACTGATCTTTGTTAAAAATATGTACAAATATAAATATATATAAAATATAAAATATATATAAAATATATCACAGTGGTAAATTTATATGAGCAAGCATTCAAAACACTTCTTACCTCTATGGTAGAAACTAAAGAAAAATAAAAGAACTCCCATGAACATGTTATTTAGGAAAGTGACCACGCCACAGGTAATCCCTTCAGGAACAGGATAGACCGTTTCCACGAAAAGTTCAAAGAAGATAGGGACACTGCTATTCAAGAAGACGCCCAGCAAAATGCAGGAAGTATAAAGTGTGGCTGCAAGGAAAGCACACAAGTTCAGTGATTCTGCACCACAACTCTGCTACTGTAGTTTTGTAATAACAATAAGCTGATATGAACCTTTTTGATCAGGTTTTTATAACTTTAAATATGAGATATACATGGGGCTTTCGCATAATGATTTTTAGTAGGCTAAGAAAAGAGAATACCCAACGCCCAACGATGCCCTTGACGTGCTGTCTCGCTGCCTGGAGGCCGTACGGGTCTGGATGGGGATGAACGGGCTCAGA
>JANHGD010008307.1:17819-28263 GCA_027560375.1 Imantodes cenchoa | reverse complement strand
TTCTCTTTGATTCTGTAAGCTAGATCTCTCTCTCTCTCTCTCTCTCTCCCTCCCTCCCTCCCTCCCTCCCTCTCTCTCTCTCTCTCTCTCTCCCCTCATACCCCATTAGATCCGCCTTAGAAAGCATGCTGCAGGTACCATCAGGTAGAGAGACCTACATTTAGTAGGTCCCATCAGACATGCCTTTTGTGATCTGGCACCCACCCTAGGGAACATTCTCCCCTCCAAAATTAGGCTGCCTCCATCCCTTTGGAATTGGATATGCTGGAAGGCCCTCAAGACCTTGTTAGGTTAATGGGCCTGAGGCTCTCAGGGAACAGGAAACAAGCCTAGATAGCTCCATTGCTGAGCTGCCTATTGTTTTCCCCCCTTTGCCTAAGGCTTGTATCTCTGTTTTATAATATTTGCTGTCAACGTGATTTGTATGTTTACAGATATATATATTTATATCTGTGGTTTTTATATGCGGTTTTACTCATTATGCACCATACAGAGTCACCTTTGGAGATGGGCAACTATTTAAATTTTTTTTTTTTAATATTTTGTTTATTTTTTTTACACGTCATCTCACGTATACAACACCATGCATATACCATAATAGCATAACTCTACAGTTATCAATTTTCTTTAACTTAACTTTAATCTTACTATTATTGCCTGCCAGTCTGATCAGGGCAACTATTTAAATTGGATAGGTAGGTAGATAGGTAGGTAGGTAGACGGACGGACGGACGGACAGATGGAAAATAAAAACCTTGGGATTGCTGTTATTCATTGGGAGCTTCTGCAAGAAGAAGCTAGCATTGGGTACCGTGGAAACTGGCAGCCCTCATGGTATCTCTGCTGTTGTTATTAAGGAGCTCCCGATAAGTTTTTTTAAAAATATCAAATGTATTTACTGCCCATCTCGTGGTTCAGTTTGTAAGAGATCTGAGTTTCATCTTCCTTGGTATGTATGCTTGTTATATTATGCCTTTAAATCTGTTGCTTGAGCTAATGAAGCTTAAAATCTCTTCGTTTACTGGTGTCCTTATTATCTCTGGATCCTAAAAACCAATTGCCTGATACCCAATCACTGCAGTGGTGGGTTGCTGCCGGTTCGGACCAGATTCACCCAAACTGGTGGCGGAAATTTGCCCCCACTCACCAAACCAGCAGCAATGGGCAGCTGGCCATACCCCCAAACCGGTCCTCCAGTCGCTGCTCCTTGAAAGCAGCAGGCAACCCTCTGCGCATGCACAAAGGCTTCTGCTTCATTTACCTGATGTGATGTAGGCGCGTGCGCGGGTTGAGCACACGCACACAAAATGTGCACTTCCGATGCGATGCAAACCAAGGGCGGGTTCCTCTTACCGGCATACCAGTGCAATGCGCGCGCATCCTCACATTGTACACGTGCGCACGCTTGCTACACGTGCATGCTCATCCCTCGTGTGATTTTGCTTCCGCGCATGCGTAGAAAGCAAAAAATCGCTGAAATCTCATGAGGGATTTTGGTGATTTTTTGCTTCCGCACATGGGCGGAAGCAAAAAATCGCTGAAATCTCACACGCACGAGCGGTCCCTTGCGCGATTTTGCTTCCGTGCATGTGCAGGAAGCAAAAAACGGCAAATTTTTTTTAAAAAAGATGGTGCCGCGCGATGGACCGGGGAATATGGCACAGGAGCCATCACACGCAAATTGTGCAGTTGGCGGGCCGCTAGCGGAGCGGCAGAGTGCAATGTACCAATAGGAACCCACTTCTGATGCGAACAGGGAGGGAAGGTAAGTAGAACCCATCCCTGGCTCTGACACTTGCTGATCCAGACTTGGCTCATTTTCTGTTGATATATCGGCTAGGGCTTTTAAAAAAATAAAGATCAAGTTCACTACATGTTCATGTTCTTAACACTCCAACTATGAGGTTTAAAAGCGTTTTCTGATTCTAAGCAAAGTTGGACTTGCTGCTTCATAAGTGGGAATTTATGCCTGGAAATATTCCATGCCTGTCTGTCTACTGCTTAATTGGCATAACAGGAGCAAGGCAGGCTGTAAACATCACAAGCATCACTTTCCAAATTTAGCATAACAGAATGAATCCATCCTGAAAGGCAGCATTTATATCCGTATCAGCAGCAACAACAGAAACAAACCTAGAATCCATTACAAGAACATTTCATTTCGTCCATGTCCAGTAAACTCTCTGATTGCTGGAGAGGAAACTGTGTACCTCTGCATAGGGTTTGCTGAATTCCAGTGATCCTGGGCACTCTCTTGCCACAGAAAATCTAATATAATTTGCTTCATGTCTGACATTTATTAGCCACTGATTCATTTCCAAAGAGATCTAGGTGGGGGAGCCTCTTTTAAAGTATTCTGGTTCTATTTGGGAGAACAAGCATAGGAAAGGGAGCTCTAAAAACCCTGAACTCTCTCCAGTATTCTGCAAATCATGTAAAGGAGACCCAAAACAACAACAACAACCCTGGATTGTTTTTTTTCCCCTGTCTTGAGGAGAACAGAGGCAAGGGAAACCATCCAGCACAACCTCAGCCATCTAACTGTATGAGGCAAGCTGGGGATTTATGTTAGGCTCCAGTTTTACTACATAATAATAGGCTTTGCATGGGTGGGTTCAGACTGACCACAAGATGAAAAAGTGAAAGCAAAATATCAGAGATGGCCACGTTGAACGAGATAACATTTCAAACTATTGCATAAGAAACCACCACCTTTTTACTTGTCTGTCAGGGCTAGGTTTGCTGTGATCAAAAAGGTATTTTTAAAAGGGAAATGGTGACTGATTATCCTTTGCATTTTAATGAAACCTGAGGGGTTAACTTCAAAGAAGGTGGAAAAATAACTACAGAAACAGCTCTGCCTTCCAGCAGAGACAACCTTATAAGAGAAGCTGCACCTTTTCTGCAGCCGAGCCCGTCTGATTTCAAAAGATGTTTTCTCTTTGGTGAAAGATATCCAGGCAGCTTATATAATTTGTTTTGCTTTCTTTATTTGCTCTGACGATGTACTGTATCTCTCAATCTGTAAAATTAGCTGTTGTGGACTCAAAACTTACGTTGTTTTTGTTAAGTGTTGTTGTTTTCTCAAATAATCGTGTATACTTTGTATGTTGGAACATCTTTTCCCACTTCAAAAGGACTATAGCACTAGGGGAACTCTTGCATTGCTAGCATTGGAACCCCTATTTTTAAATATATGCTTAAAACTAGTCTGTTTCCTTGAGCAAGGAGCTATCAGTTGCCCTCTCAAACATGCATTACGTAGTAAAGTTCTTACCCTGTTCCCTTGTCATGGTGGCAGCATCCCCATTCAACTGCCCAATGTTCTCCAGATAGTCTTGGAGCACCCTGGAAGACACCAAGCCATTATCCATTATGTTGCCATGATGGAACAAACCACAGTACAAAAACACTGACCGACTTGTAGGATAAGATAGCAACCATTGCAACAGAGTATACTGTAGCTCTCAGAATCAGTGTGTGGGGAGACGGGCAGTCATTAAGGCCTCCAATCCTTTTTCCTGGACACCTGCCCAGTCTCAATGGTGCAGAAAAGACAACTCTTCAAACGATCAGATAAGTTTTTAATCCCAGAGTTCAGCCAAGGTACTAAATCCTAAATCTGAAGGGACAAAATGCAGTTGCTGTGTTCATACCCCATACTATGCTCAAATAAATAAATGATGTGTTCCTACCTAATACCTAAGGTAGTAATTGGGGCCCTACAACTGGCTAAATTATAAGTTCCCAAGCGCCCATTTTAGACTAGGCTAGTAAGTAGTTTAAGTCCAGCTAGTGTATGCCTGATTATGAACATTAACATTTTGGGAGGCCAAGGCAAACCAGATCTAAAAAGTCCCCAAGTTCAGCTGGAATACACAAATTACTTGAATGTGGGGATAGAATCTTTCCCTGTTATTTTAGACATGAAATGGAAAGGGAATGTTCTGGGATGGAAAAAGAAAAGGACAGAAAGACAATCAGCCAACCTCCTTCCAAATTTTGGATCTCTTGGATCTCAGTCTGTCGTATGTACCAGTAGCAAAAGGACTGAATTTTGGGAGAGGCACCTCTGTTGAATGACATGTACTTACTTTAGAGAAACTTGGCTTGGATGCAGAGGATGCAGGATGGGTTGATCCATGGAATCGTGGAGGATCTCAGGCCTAGAACACATAAAAAGAGTGGGGCAGGTACAAAGACGTTTAATCCCCTCTGCCGAACGGAAAATGGATTGTAGACCCATTTTCAGCTCTGAAGACTCCTTTAGGAGACCATTTCCTGTCCACCTCTGTGTTCACAGAAACCTTCATCCCTTACAACTAGGTGGTACCTGCCACTGCTGTTCTTTGGTGCTGCCCATCTGGCCGGCACAATGCAGAACCAAACTGCTAGACATAGCCCCTTCATTCTGGTCCTGGTGGGCAGGGCCGAGACACTTCAGTTCACGTTCTGCAGGACACTGGAGGTAGAAATCTCTCTGGAATGGAGACCGTTCCCTGAAACAACAGATATGTCTATGGCACCCCATGAACACTGAGGTTCCTGTTGCAGACGGTGGGCTAGCAAAAACAAAGTTTCCATCCATAGAAGACAGTATCATGACCCCGTCCATCTGGAAGAAAAGTCGGTCTGGTCCGATTTGCCACCAAGTGCACCTTGCATTGGCATCCTTCAGTCTCGAAAGACTATGGTATCATGCTCTGGACTCTCCAGAGCACGAGGCCTGGTAGGTTAGTATGGAGGATCGACTGTTACCCAAGCAGCAGATTCCCCCCTCTCCACGTCTCTGAAATAATTAAATGGAATGGCAAAGCCAATACGATTGGTTCCAGCTACGTCGTCGCAGGAGTTATCAGAACGTGGCTGTACACAGTCACAAACTGCTTCCGGGACTCTGGCTCTCGAGTTTTGCCTCAAGGTTTACTCCTGAAGCCTTTTCCAATGATGTATATAGCCACAAGGCAGTGGAGGTTTGCAGTCACAGTTTCCCTTCTTCTAGCGGTTGACCAGGGCGTCTTTCGTGTCTTGCCGTGCTCTTAGCGTACCACATCGCTTGCGGAGACCACTTTCATGACCGTTGTCCTATTCTAGTAGATTTCATCCGCTCAGTCCGCCGGAATCTGTCTTCACATGCTCGGGATAGACAAGTCCCTATTTCACCGAAGGTCAGTGACCCAACAGCTATTCTCAACCTGGTTTGGCCAGCCTGTCGAAGCTGTTGCCCAGGATGTGGCCGCTGCACATGCTACAGCTGCTAGGAGCCACAGGTGAGAGCTGAGTTACAGGTGGGGACCTAAGGTGAACAAGCTGCCCTAAAAGCTGCCCTAGAATGAGCTGCCTGAGCACCCCATACACCCCAGTAGCCAAAGCACAAAAGGTTATTCTCCTGGACCTCTCCAGCTAGAATTCCTTGATCAATAAAGTCCACATCATACCCCTTCTGCAGGCATGAATGGGGCAGGCCAATTCCATAAGGGTAATATGGCTTTGGGCATCTGAGCTAAGACATTAAAAAAAAAGAGATGTAAGTAATAACAACAATACAACATAATGTACACTATTCCTAGGCAGATACCTTAATCAAGGAAGCTTCTTTGTAAGCTTCTGGGTATGATTACAATTGATCTTATTCCACAGCGCACTGGACTTATTGGTGACGCGTGGCTCTGCCTTAGTGAGGCCGATTCACCTCATTCAGGTCCTTCAACGGAAGTGATCTCTTTACATGTGCATATCACACATGCACTCACCGGTTAGAAGTAAGACAACACAGTTCTTTAGAGAAATGCTTTGAGGGGGCGATTTATTCAAATCTTTATCCAGGCGAAGTATCCTTTCAAAAATCTCTACAATCTTGTTGTAGCAATACAGTATGTACTGTACTACAGAAGTAAGAGCCGGAGGATCTCACTAATTCAGATCTGGATTTGGATCACCCTGCTTGTGAAAATTTTAATAAATTATGTAACAAACCTGCAGTGTTGCAGAAGGAAGTCAAAAGTAGGATAGCAGGCTAATTAAAAAATACTGATAAACTAACCATTTTCCTCCACAGATATCATTCCTTGCTCTTTTACAGTTTTCAACAACCAAATAAATTAAATTAGTTCTGCTCTGCCACCACAAGTAATTGTCATCATGTACAATACAAATGGCTCAAAGCACTCTAATTGAACACCATAAAAATGCTAATTTACAATACCCCTAATGCGTCCTCATGAGGCCCCAAAGGAGAGAGGAAAAGCAAATTTTAAAGATTCTTAGAAGAATTAAATTATTGGTTTTCTAATCAACCCCCTTAAATTATACGCCAGTAAAAAAAGAATCAAGCTAGACCAATACTTTTTTAGACCATTACATTAAAAGCCTGGAGGTATATGGATGTTTTAAACTGATGCCAAAAGCTCATAAAATTTGCTGTCAGCTGTACCTAGACTGGGGGGAAAACCACCATTAGGGTACTGGTATCAAAAGTGCACTATTTTGGATTACCAGATAGTGAAATCCCTGAAAAATGCAGCATCTCAAGAATGATAGCTTATTTTTATGCTAGAACCGGCAACGATCCAAGCCTGCCATGCCGCCGAACCTGTTCTCTCAGCGGCGCCATAGGCAGCGTCATCTTGTTTTTTGCTTCTGCGCAAGTGCAGAATTTGGGTTTGGTTTTTTTTGCTTCTGCGCATGGGCAAACGCTGGGGTTTTAGCACTGCGTATGCACGCCTGTAAAGTGCCCGCCCGCAAAGTGCACCCGGCGCCTCAAGGAACAAACCGGCAGCAAAGAAAAGAAGAACCCACCCTTGGTTATCAAATTTGAATTGCACAACACAACCACCACCACATGGCAAAAAAAAATGATAGTTTTCTGTTTGCTATCAACTTAGGCTCCCAATATTTCTCTCAATTTTTGCATTTCAGCTAATATAGCCTCTGGCAGGGAGAAATATAACAGAAATGTGAGCACCCTCCCATTCACAGCACCTGTGGCAGAGTAGAATAGATTATCAGGCAATGGGATTATAGACTGAGCCATTCTTTTCAAATGTGCATACTTCTAGCAGAGTTGCTCCTGGCCAACTCTGTTGTCTTAAGCCTTTTAACTGGAAATGCAAGAATTGAAAGGGAACATCTACAAAATAAACAATAAATAGAAAAGGTGCAAGAAGAATATTTGAGGAGGAAGAATGAAAAGAAGAAAATTATCATCACCTTATTTAGATGCTCTGTGTTATGGATGGTTCTCAGTTTAGTGAGGTTTTCTGGGTGGCCTTAGGCTGGTAACTTAATTCATAGTGAATTATCTTTAATTCATTGAATAAATTACAACTGGTTGAGATCATATATTAGGGTTATTCTATATGAGCTACAAAAACTAAATGAACATTTAATGGCAGCAAAGAATTAAGAGAGTGTGTACTTTATCTCTTTGTTGCCATCTAGTGATCATTCAGAATTTTGCAATATATAATGATTTTAGTGCATTAACTTATTGAACTGCTTTTTATTTAAAAAGTAAAATCAGAAACTCCCAACTCCTCAAAGGAAGGGCATGGCACAAACTTAAATGTAAATAAATATTAGTATGGAATTATCATTAAAGAAATTCAAATTCAAAGTGAACCTGACAAAATTGAAATAAATTCAAAATTAACCTAGAAAGAACCTCCAATGCTTGTCTGGAGCAGTTCGATTCTTATCACGTTGGCAGAGCTTTAATCAGTTTAAATCGGGGAGAAACAGCAAGAAAAAAGAGAGAGAAAAGCAAACAAAAAGCAGACACATCAGGATTGACTCACACAGAACTTAAAAATAGAATCTCCATTTGTTTGGCCTTCAAGTATCTTCTATAAAACATTTACCAAGTCACAGCTGACATATTGATTAGAATTCTCTGATGCTGTTGCTTTATAATTGAAATGTTTGGCACATTTTCCGGAAAAATCTATGAAGTACACATGGCTGTTTGGATGAGATTCATAAAATCAAATATGGCACTAATCTTTTTGGTAAGCAAAAGAAAGCTGGCCTGGACCTCAGCAAATTTATTGTCCTAAACTTTCTTTCCTACAGGTGCATGATAAATTAATTATCCTGTGCGGTGCTTGGAGAGTCCAAGCATGGGTTATCTTTTCATCTGATTGGCCAGGGACTAAGTTGCAAATTCTTTGGTCATGCCTCTTCCTCTGGCCGAGCTCCAGTTTTTTCAACTCAGTCGGACTGAAAGGATGCAGATTGAGTTGCTTCATGATTAATTCAGCAATTTGTTGCAATTCATTGGATTTATTTCGGTTTTAATTGGAAATTTAAAAAATTTATAATAAAGCGAGGGAAATTTATGGGACGCTTGCAGCCTCTGTGCCCAGCGCGGAGTTCGGATTATCATCTAGCCGCCATTGCCACGTGTCTTGCCTTCAACACTGGCTTGCAAGGAGACCGTTGAGCTGCATTTGGCTTCAAAGACTCTGGATCGGCTACCTTGTCAAATCTCCATACGGGAGAAAGCTTCCTCAACTCGGATCTCTGTGGGCAGCCATTTTGTGGGTGTTTTTATTCTGGCTGCAGCTCTGATTGGCTAGCAGCCCGTGAGGGGCACAGCGAGCATTTTAAAGGAGCTTAGAGCAGGCAGCCTTATCGGAGAGAGGCTTCTTGCAGATCCCAGCCTATTCCTCGCAAGCAGCCATATTGCCGGCTGGCAGTTGTGAGGCAAGCAAGCAGAGTTTTTGGATGAAGTGAGATCATATTGCCGATCTCGCACCAAAACAGCTGCTGCTACTTTCGGTTTTGCCGTTCCTGTTGTTTCTGCTAATTCTGCTGCTGCTGCTACTGCTGCCCTTGCTGTTTGCTATTCCCCAGTCTTGTGAGGAGCAATGAGTACCACTGATCCTCTCCTGGGACAGAATTCCCTATTGTGATTGGAATTTAGAGGAGTGATCCATAGAATATATTGCTACTATTGCCATTATGACTGAACGAAGAGCCTCTATTAGCAGCAGCTCTGCTGATTCTTTCACCTCTCACAGGATGGAGGAATGTTCCCAGTCCAAAAAAGCTAGAAAGGAAGCAGAGGGCCCTTTTACCAGGTCCAAATCTAAATCATCTGCTTTGGATAAGGCCCATTTTGCTGGTAGTTGTGAGGTGGCTCCTGCAGCTGATAATCCTGTGACTATGAATTTTTCATCACAGTTTCAGACATTAGCATGGTCTCCTAATGTTTTACCTGAGCCTCAAACCAGTTCCCTAGTTCCTATCAGCGAGGAAGGGTTACTGACCTCTGGTCATTCAGCTATTGGGGCACAGTCTGGAGTGTAGCCAAACCATTTGCCCCTTCTGCCACCTTTACCCCAACAGTGGCTTGGACTCTCCAAGCAGCGCACAGGAGAATTAAAACGGGCTTACCAGAACAACCGGTCTATGTGCGCTGTGGGAGAGTCCAACCCCACCCTGGTTCTGGTATGATCTGGGGTCCAGGAGTGGTCTGTGTATTGGATGAACTATGTCTTCTCCAGATCCGGGCCTTCGTTGAAAAAACTGGAGCTTGGCCGGAGGAAGAGGCGTGGCCAAAGAATTTGCAAACTCAGTCCCTGGCCAATCAGATGAGAAGATAAGCCATGCCTGGACTCTCCCACAGAGCATATAGAACCAATGTGCCAATATTCATTTCCAAAATTAAAAACTGATGTTGGCAATAAATATTTAGAATCTTGCATATTTTACTTCGAATGTCAGAAACATCTGTTAAGATATGTTGGGGTTGGAATAGGAGTTCTTAATAAAACCAAGTGCTAGACAGATTTCATCTGTAAATTGTTGACAGAATCGGAAGTTAAGCTTCAATTGCTAAAGGATACAGAAGGTATTAAATATCTACATTTTAATACTTCACGACATTCTTTAAGGATTAGAGCCGGCCATCCTATACCTCGCTGATCCTTTTCCCCTACCCTTATACCAGCTGCCAATCCTTGCATCAAATGTACTAACAGAGGAACAGCTGACATTGTGTCTTGTATCAGTGGAAGATAAAGGAAGCAAAGAGAAATTGCTTCTCTTGTGATTGCTTGTGGTTATTTATGCAGCTCTAGCCTAAAAGCATCTGATTATTTTCGTATCTCAAAAAAAATCTCTCTTGTGGCAAGTTAGATGACTCTCCCTACCGCTCTGTGCTCAGAGATACAAAGGCTAGCACTTGAAGTTTATATCAATATTTCTATTACAGTGCCTTCTAAACCTGCAGCTTGTTTCAATAACCATCCAAGTTGCATCCTCTATTTCATCCGTTGGTTCTTCAAATTCATCTTTTGACAGAATGGCAAGTAGTTTGTGGCAGGGGTGAAATCCAGCAGGTTCCGACAAGTTCTGGAGAACCAGTAGCGGAAATTTTGAGTAGTTCAGAGAACCAGTAGCGGAAATTTTGAGTAGTTCAGAGAACTGGCAAATACCACCT
>JANHGD010008306.1:12323-23829 GCA_027560375.1 Imantodes cenchoa | reverse complement strand
ACAGTTTTGAGTGTGTTCAGTTCTAGATTGTTCCGGTTGCACCACAAGGCTAGTTGTTCAACCTCCCGTCTGTATGCAGTTTCATCGTTGTCTCGAATGAGACCAATCACTGTTGTATCATCTGCAAACTTCAGTAGTTTAACAGGAGGCCTTCCAGGCCCAAAACGGGGCCTCCGGAGTGATCCAGGAGGCCGTCCTTGTCTCAGAAGGTTATAAAAGGGAGGAAAAGTACAATATTTTACCTTTCAGGCTTGCAGGATTCTGCTACTATAGCCTATGTCAATAATTTATAGTTCTAGTCTTCCTACCAAGTCAGTTTCTTGATTTGGTCTCTCTCTCATAAGGTGATCAAGTAGATCAAGTAAATATTAAAAAAAACAAAATCACAGAAATGTACACCTCGCTATTTTTATAAGTTTATAAAACCATGTCTGCGGAGGTGTGGTCCCGAGTCACGCCCACCATGTGCATCCCCACCATAGCCACGGCCATCACCCCCCACCTGGCCCTTTGAGGTCAAACCCAATCCTGATGTGACCCTCAATGAAATTGAGTTTGACACTCCTAATATAGACTGTAAGGTCTAGTTTATGTCATTCATTCTCACCGTTTGTCTTTCTCCTTTTCTCTGT
This sequence comes from Imantodes cenchoa, assembly GCA_027560375.1. NCBI lineage: Eukaryota > Metazoa > Chordata > Lepidosauria > Squamata > Dipsadidae > Imantodes > Imantodes cenchoa. The sequence goes on along the minus strand of JANHGD010008306.1, from coordinate 23,197 downwards.
TACTGTGCAGGAGGAATGGGCTCCTTCCATGCAATGGTGAACTGTACGGTACATGTTGTGATGTACTTCTATTATGCGCTCTCAGCTGCAGGACCTGCTTACCAAAAGTACCTCTGGTGGAAGAAGCACATCACTGCCATTCAGCTGGTAAGTAACAAAGGGAAAAGGAGAGGCAAATTATATCAGCATTTTTTATTCAGTTGTACAAACCATCTTTGGTCACTTCATCTGATTCTGTTTGTCTTGAATAGCTAATTACAAAAACTTGATAACCTAATTTGATATTTATTGCCTATGTTGAGCTTCCCTTTTCTTCCAAGGATTACCCACCATTGCCTGTGAGTAGGAAGAGTTCTACCTGTCACCTTTACTTATTTCATCTGTGCCTTGTTTCTGTTTCTAGCTGCAGTTTGTGATTGTCTCCATCCACATCTCCCAGTACTACTTCATGCCTGACTGCAAATATCAGTTCCCAATCTTCATCCACCTCATCTGGATTTATGGAGTTATCTTCTTCATGCTCTTCTCCAACTTCTGGTACCAGTCATATACCAAAGGCAAGCGTCTGCCCAAGTTAATGACACAACCTCAGCAAAATGGCTTTCATGAGAATGGTGCCGTTGCTAATGGCAAAGTCAAAGCCAACTAGGTGGGTTCAACTAGCCCCATATCAGGGCTTCTTAACCAGATCAAGTGCCTACAGACTGTTACCTTGCAGTTCCAAACCACCTTCCCAACTGCTCTGTTTCCCTCGTTGCCTCGCTTTCATCTTTCCCCAAGGGAGACAGGCTGCCTGGGCTGTCGGTGCTGAATCCAGCCCAAGGCCTCCAAAGTGCCTATGTCTGCCCTGGGCTGGGCTCCCTTCAGAGCTGGACCAAAGCAGAATCCTGACAGATGGGACACATTTATCCACTTAATTCTATGTACACAATGTGATCTAGGTGGGGATTTTTGTTACTTTGCTCTCCTTAAGTTTTTGTTATCATTTATTAATTCTGTTTATTTACCATTGGTGTTCTGCCATTCCTACTCCTTTCCTACTTGAATGTAAGTAGTCCCTTTTTGCTGGGGGTGGGAAATAAATCCTCCTGGAGATAACTTTTCCTGCTCTGTGTGCAGATGGGGTACTACTAGGCAAGTCTTACTGCCTTGGCTGTATTCCTCTCTTGGCATTGCTCCACAGCTTTGGCTGCTTTGATCGCAGGACCTTAGCAATAACTCTGGACTTCAATCTCCATATGGCTTGATGACTGCAAGCTCTTATTGCACTGAGGCCCAGGGAGAAGAAATAGGACCCTATTGTCCAGCTTGTATGCCATTGCTCTGTGTGCCTTTGAAAACATTATTGGATCTGTCCCAAAGAACAGAGGCTCCCTATAATCTAAATTTTGGGGAGGAGGTATATCCCTCCTGAATTTTCCATTTGTATTCACAGAAATAAATGGATAGAAAGAGAATAGTCATTCTGTTCTTGATTTCAAGGCCTTGATCATTGTTTGGTTGGGCCTGATGTGTGAAAAGAACAACTTTACTGTCAGTAGTATGTTAATATTGATTTTCAGTTCCAATGACTACTGCTTCTTGCAGTGAATTGGTGTCTTAGTTGAAGTTGGTTTACTAGATGAGGAGCTGAAAAACTGAGATCAAAGTCCTGTGAAGTATTGTAAGAGTGGTGGCTATGTTTTGGCTCATCCACAGTGCATGGTGTCAGGCATCCCATTATTTCTGCTCAAGAACACGGGAATTGAAATTCAAATTTTACTAGTTTTCTGGGTCTATAGAATACCTTCGCTCAAAGTTCAATACAGCATTTCAGTCCTTGGCTCCTGCTTGTCCTGTCTGCTATTCCAGGCAGGACAGTGTTAACTTTTTTCTCTCCTTATATGGACACTCCTTCAGGCCAGATGCTTTCCTCTTTGCACTGGCTTAGGTTCTTGGTGAAGTTCCAACTACTGGGCATTATCCTCCTGGGCTTGAAAAGACCTGTAGTCCTTGGTGCTATTGCCTATGGTCTGGTTGAGTGTGATAAGTAGAAAAGCTGCAAATACTGTGTGTGGGGCGTACACAATAATTCTGCAACAGAATAAATTGGAAAAGTAATCTTAGTAGCAGATCTTAGATCTGTATTGCATCCTAAATTCAGAGTGCCAAAATATGAAAGCAAGGATAGATTGGCAAATATAAAAAGCTAAGGCACTAAGAATACCTTTTATGTTATTAGAATAAATTTATATTGGTCTGTCTACCTCAGTGCTGGGGTAGACTAACCCAGAATCTAGATTATGTGCCATAAACAATGCTGTATATACTATTGGAGATTTGTATAACCCAGAATTTTTTGATACATTCATTGGCCATTCTGAAATAAGGCAATCTTGTTTAAAAGCCTTTAAGCTAAGTTCACTGTTAGGTTGAAATAGGTTTTGTAACACTACTTACCTTTCCACCGCTGATTATCCTGCTGTGTACTGTTTCCCTACCTGTGTCTGAGAACCTTAAAACAATGCTAATGGCAACCTTTAAAACTGATACAATGTTTGACTGAGAAGCTTTTACAATGTAGAGGATACTTAGGGGTACAATTTGGAAAAAAGTAAAAGATACTTGTTTATTCTCCTATATGTGTGCCTGCTCTCAACATTTTTTGCTGTACTTAATGGATCAATATTCGATGATAATCATGCAAGGGTGATGAAAAATCAATGTGACACCATTCCCAAATTAGGCAGTATAGCTTACCCATTCTAAAATGCTCTTTTTTGTAAACCTGAAGTAAATTTCTGCCCTATGAATCATTGGTTCACATGAAATCTAATGAACAGGCCTTTATGGAATGTTATTTTTTTCAGCGTTTTTTACAAGTGCTGAATTTTAGTACTTGTCAAATAACATTCATGTTGCCCTAGTCTTTCTGATGTGGTGCATTTTTGAATAGCCATGTGCCTTCTCAATAGGATGTACAGTTAACTGCTCTAATTTTTGAGTATGATTATATTCAGTTTTCTGAATGAGTAGGTATCAGAATTGTTTGTTTAGACTGGTTAATAAGACTTCAATATAGACTCCATTAGCTTGCTACAGGACTGGTGTTGTAGACATTCAGGTAGTCCTTGACTTACAAGTGTGATTGGGATTGATTTACGGTCATAAGTTGTCATGGTTGTAGGTGGAGGCACCCTGTGACAGGACCCAATTTTACATTTTTGTGGTCATTAAGTAAATCACCATCATTATACAAATTGTTAAGTGAACAGTGTGGTCGTGTGAACCTGTTCCTCTTAAATGTTTTTGCAGGAAAAATTAGCAAATTGCAATCACATGACTGGAATATTGCAGTTGATCATAAAGTTGAGCCAGTTGCCAAGTACCCAAAATATGGTCATGTGACTGTAAGGCTGTATATGGCATATTTTATGATGGGCAGACATGCTTATCAGGCCATAAAGAACCCATTCCAGGCCCATTATATTTTCAAATAAGTCACGAACTACCTATATGAAATACAAAAGAGAACTCTTATCACATATGGGAAGAGAAGTGTTTACACCTCCTTGGGCACAAGCATCTTCACGTAGTTATAACTATGGATAGATTTCATAATATACCTATAATAGGCTACACTTCAAAATAAACCTGAAATATTAATGCTTTATTTGCCCTACTTGATGAATTGAAGGACCAACTCCTGAATATTAAAATGTATTTTATTCATGTAATCTGAATTATCTTACTGCATCATTTTATTTATTAAATTTGTACACTGCCCGACTCCCAACCAATTGTTGAAATAGTTACACTATAGATTTTATCTGCTAAAATGGCAATTGTCTAATAACCTCTACTGTCGTTTTGATAACTTAGAACAGATCATTTTCATCATTTTTTCCATAAGACCCAAGAATCATGGAAAAGCTCCAATGATTGGCAAAGATGAGCTGAAGCTAATATTGGTCTTGATTGGCTTTTCACAACTTCCACTCAATCAGAAGGCAGTAAAATAATTTGTAGGACTACAGTTGATTTGATTGAGGCTAAAAGAAATCTAGGGCTAGATTCACTCACCAGCATTTGGGATATTAGAATGCCTTGAGTTTAAAAGAAGTGCAAAAAATAACAAAGGAGCGGAAGGATTAATTCTCAGGATAAACTATTAAATAACTGTTGAGGCTGATTTCAAAGAAAATAGTTTTGGAAGAGCAGTCTTAAATATCAGCACACATAGTTCAGTAAAATCACTGGGTTCAGCTAAGCAAATTTTCAATATCTGTTCGATAAGGCAACAATAGTTGGCAAGCAAAATTCTTAGTTACATATTTCCCAATAAAACTGTTGGTCTGTAACAGGATGTTGCATTTTGGGATCAATAAACTGTCACAATCTTTCTACATTATGTGGGTTTTCCATTAGGTGAATGAGGGCAGCAGCTTCAATTACAACTTGAAAACACACTTTAAATCCCAAACTAATATTTCAGGTTAACTCAATTCTGAAACCTACAGTAATCTGTCCCACAACTGAAGAGGGGTGGAAGGGGGAAGCTATTTTGTTCCTTGAAAGTCAAGCAAAGACCAAACCCAAGACAATTTACCTAGTAATAAAGGTGCCAAAGTGATTTAGAGAAGGAACATTATCGGTTGTATCAGGAGGAGAGTCTGGTCTTTTGTTTTCTTCAATAGATAGTTTATTTTTATTACAATGGTATACAAGCCAAGTCCTAGCAAATAGTCAATATCAATTAAATTCATTCACACCATTTGTGATTTATATATCAATCCATATACCAACACCATTTGTAAAGGAGAGCAAAATATTTATTAATAGTTTAAAATTCTGTACATAAAGCAATAGATTGGAAGGGAGTTGGATGAAATTCAGCGAATTCCTTGATGGATAATGCTGGTTTTAGTACTGCTCTCTTTCTCCTTCTTACGTGCTGGGTCCAACTCAAAGCAGCGCCAAAGCCTTAGTGTTTCATCTGCTGCTGCTGAAGCAACCGTGGTTCCATCTGGGCTCATAGTTAAGCTTAGCACCCTAGCAGTGTGACCTAAGGAAAGATATTTTACAAATGACTGTAAATTATAGTTGGTAATCTATTCAAATTGGCATAGGCATTTTTCTTTGTGGAACAGAGCACCATAACCTCTAGATGAAACTAATCCTACGCAGGAAAAGCAATCATTTTGGCTACTGGCACATTTGTATTTAGGAGCAAAACAAAAAAATCTTACATATTCACAAAAGAGTTGCCACAATGAACACAATCAAATTTAAAACATCCATTTACCAGGCAAGAAAATAGCCCATAGCATGCAGTCTATCCCTGTGGGAAGTTTGTTGGGCTCAAAGACAATTTTGTAAGTATGTTTAAGATTTGTGCTGATGTCAGTGTCCTGTAATTATATAAAAAACTTTAAAAAGTGAGACAGGGATGTCATTGGGTGTCAGGAGAAATTGTTGGTACACATTGATGTTCATGGGCTTCTTAGTACCTTTGTTGATGTAATTGCAGTATTTTCACAATGGGTCTTACCTTTCAACTCAGTGACCTTTGACATAGATGGGTATTTCCACACTACCAGTTGGTTTTGAGCAAACCCGTGACCAGACACAAGTTCTTTATAGTTTGTAGACCACAGTACTGCACAGACCTATTAACACCAGAAAAAGTGTCCAATAAGTAAAATATTGACTGGATATAACCTTATTTGGAAAAAAATGCAGCATATTAAATTTAAAGTGTTGAAATAATCCTCATCTTTCTTTGAAATGTATTAAGCAAACCTACTTGGGACTGTGCATCTACTGTGTTAAGGCAACTCCCAGAGCACACATTCCAGATCCTTATGTGGCGATCACTTGTTCCACCTCCTGTAGCCAGCACATTGGATTGCCATGGACTCCAAGCCACAGCCTAAGGGGAAAAGTGTACTGTTGTCACCATTCTCTGTGATTAGAAATACTGTGTTTGCAGACTATAGATAGTCCTCATTTTTGCAGAGGCAACTGGGCCATTAAGCAGAGATTGCTAAGTGAAATTGCAATTGTGCTTATGGTCTTATTTCAGTTTTCCTTTGTTTTACAGACCTGTGAAGGTCGTAAAGTTACTTTTTCATTACAGTTATAACTACAAATGGTTGATACATGAGGCAATTCCTAAACAAGGACTACCTATCATTTAAGAAGCTTTATTAAAATGCGATCATTTTAATTTGCCTCCCTGAGTCCTTCTTGGGATGGGCGGCATACAAATCCCAATAAATAAATAAATAAAATAAATAAATAAATAAATAAATTTGTCTTGGTTATTTTACAAACAATTATCACTCTTATGCTGTCGGAACTTAAAAGTGGCTACCATTTTGAACTTTGCGGATGTGATTTTTAATCAAGATTTGTTTACTGTATTACAAATTCCAGTTTCCAAGAGAACTTAAATTGCCATGGTTTGGATTCAGACCACCCTGCAAGCTGGGTAGCTGGTTAAAGAGCTACCCAAATGACCATTAATTGAGCTTTATACCATATAATTTTGTACCAAGATGTATGTCTACTCTCTAAATACAGATATGTACTCACCTTAACAGCTCCCTGATGTTGTGTAAAAGTTTGCACAGGACGTGGTGACCAGTTGTCCCCTTGAGCAACAGACCATATGTTTACAAGATTGTCATTGCCTCCACTGGCCAAGTAACGGCCATCAGGTGCCCATTTTAGCCCACATACTTCTTGTGTATGACCAGCAAGTGTTGCCACATGGTGCTCTGCCACACGGACATCATGATGATGTATGTGACCAGTCCGTGATCCACTGTAAGGGAAAATTAGCATATTCTCCTATTATCAAATGTATCAGAAGGCCAATGTAATGTATTTTCTCTTCACTATGAAAAATTATAAGCCACATGGCCTCTTCCCATCAGTGCCCATGACATATATTGCTTAGAAATTATTACCTGGACAGGATGTAGCTATTCCAACTTAAAGAACTCACACGGGACGAATGACTGACCATATTTCGTAGACGCTTTTTCTGCTGGATGTCCCATAACTAAATATAAACAGAGTCCAAATACCCAACCTTATTTATTTTTATCGTCTCATGGAATACAGCCCAAATGAGAAAATGCACAAGGCTGTCCCATTTGTTATGAACATATTTCATCTCAGATATGTAGAAATGAGAAATCAATCAAATCATGGCCATAAGGACTATCAAAGTAAGCAGCTCATAGTTTTCCAATCCAAAGTGTAACAAGCCCACGTTGGTTTAAAAATCAAATATCTCTCAAAGGTTTTCCTCCAAAAGAGAATCTAACTTAATTTAATAATAAAAGATTTATTTATTTTTCTTCTTCTCTGACCCATTACCAGAATATTAGATCATTAAATACATCCTCAGTTGCCTCACCTGGACCTCGGCATTACTTGTGCCAATTGCAAGGTAATTTCCTTCTCTGATCCATGAAACAGAAGAGATGTAGTCATCAGGGTTTTCCATTTGCATGAGCTGGATTATTTCTCTGGAATCATAATTCCATAGATACACTGATTTATCCAGAGCCACGGCCAAAAAGTTGAGGCAGCTCCAATCAACTAAGTTCAGATCTAAATGAGAACAATACACACTAGTTTGGAAACATAAAGCCAAGTCAAATAAAGATACAATCCCCCCTTCCTGCCTCTCCATCGTAGCCATATCGAATACAATATGGGGGCATAAGGAAGCTGTAATATGGCAGAGGAGATGAGTATCCTCTGTACTTCGGAACAAAGTCTCACTAAAATTAAACTCCAAATCCATGGCTACTTACAGTAATCATTTCGAATGTCTGGGGCATCTAGAATCCGCTCCGACACAGAGGCTATATATCTGTTTATCTTCCTTGTGGAGCCTGGTGTGCTCTTCTGGCTATAGAGCACTTTGAGATTGTTCTGGTATCCTGGAAAAGAGGTAACATAATTATCAGCATAAATCAAGAAAAAATTCAATGTTCCTATAATTCCAAGCTTAACAGGGTCAATGAAGATTTTGGGAAATGGGAGTCTCCATTTAGAGGGCACCAGCTGGATTTCTCTCAATAGAGACATCAACCTTAAGATATCCAACAGGTAATATGTTAGCGAAGAATGTAAGAGATACTATTGAGTTTGTTTTCTAGGGCAGTGAAGGATTACATTATGAGAAAGTCTTGTTGTTCTTAAAAACATGCTGAACATAAACTAATTCAAGTTAGCATCACTGCTATTATTCAGAAAAAGCAAAAAAAAGGCAGTTTTTTCCAGTGTGGTTCTAAATAGCCACTTGAATTTTTTTTTTAAAGTTTGTAAAATCTATCAGCGTGCTAATTGAACATCCTAGACTAATTCCTATTAAAACAAAACAGCAGAACAATGGAACAGTGGATTATGGATCACTGCTGCAATACCAGTTTAGAAGCCAGCTATTATTGATAGGAGCTTTTATCCACAAGGGATGCATCTTGAAACCCACCATGCACTTCAATTTTCAATTTACTCTTGTGTTGAATAAGCCCAATGCAGACTTACCTTCAGGGGCATTCTGAGGTTTCCCACTTAGTCGCAGGATTTTTGCCTCTTCTACATCAAAACCATTAAGATTCATTGCCCAGGCTTTCTGATGCTCCTTGGAAGGGGGAAAATACTAAGAAAATAATACTGTACTTGATCACAGAATTCAGTAAGTACAAACCCATGTGACCATCACTGTACCAGACATTTCAACTCTTTACCTTCTTGGTGGGTGTCTCCTCAGAGGATTCCTCTTTGGTTAACAGAAAATTGGCCACATCTATTTGCATTGCACTACGATTAGGGATGTATCTATCACCTCCAGTTTTGTTTGGAGTATTTTGTGATTTGGAACCAGACTTGCCTGCAAAACAGACATTTCATTAATCTATCCCCTCAGATAATTGCTAGCCTGAAAGCAAGATTATTTTATTGCTTTCTCACAGTGTCACTAAGATAAACATCTTAATATTTATCTCCGGCACTGGAAAACAAATTGGACAACAGAAGAGAACAAAGAGATTTCATCACATACAGTGATGTTTATCCACCTACTGGTTATAACACACATCTTACCTGGTGTTTTGGAAGGAGTCTTGCTGGTACTATGAGGCCTGTTAGCTGGTTTCATAGGTGAAGGAGCTATGGGATCTGAGGCAGCTCCAGTGCTGGGAGCAGCACCATCCTTAGCCTTACGCTGCCATCGTGCAGGAGGAACATTTGGTATTGGGGCATCAAGTTTCAACAGCCCGTGCAAATCACTCTCAAACAGAAACTGTGCCATAGGGATGCAATGCTGTGAAATCAGAGCCAGGAAAAAAACAAAGTAATAACCAGCAGCCAACATGGGTTTGTTAAGAACAAATCATGCCAAACCAATCTCATTTCATTCTTTAACACTGACCAAATTAATAGACCAGCGAAATACAGTGGACATAATATACTTGAACTTCAGCAAAGCATTTGACAAAGTAGACCACAACCTACTTCTCCGTAAGCTAGAAAAAAGTGGGATAGACAGCTACATCCATGAGACTTTCAAAGGGAGATTGGACTGCCATTTGTCCGAAATGGTGTAGGGACTCCTGTTTGAGCAGGGGTTTGGGCTAGATGACCTACAAGGTCCCTTCCAACTCTAATAATAATCTAAATCTAATCTAATTTCATTACAAAGGATAGGAGGTAACGTGACTGAATCTACTGCCACCTAACATTCCTGACTTAACAATTAATAAGAAAAATTTAAAAGGCTGGATAGTAGTTGTGGCAGTGCTTGGAGACAGCAGAATAGAAAAAAGAGAGGGGGAAAACTGGAGAAAATCACAAATCATAGGGACCTGCAAATAGAAATAGAATGACTGTGGCAAAAGAAAGCAAAGAAACACAAGGCACATTTGGAACACCACTTAAACACCATTGACATTGACAAAAATCACCATCAGTCAATTGCAAAAGGCACCCTTATTTGGAACAGCTGACATCCTGTGAAGATACCTTTAATGCCATCAAACAACAACATCCGCCTAGCTCAGAGCCTTGGAAGAACTAAATAGATGGATAAAAAAAAGCCAAATCCAGTCTAAGCAGAATAATAATCAAAGAAGAATTTTTTTCCAAGGACACAATACAAAAGATGCCCCCGAAGGAGAAAGATGACAGAATTATCTTAGTCTTAGCAGTTTGTTTCCTTGGGATTCTTCTTTTGTTATTGAAGGATCATTCTTTGATCAGCTTGCAAGCTACTCCCACAGTCCAAATTCTCATGACCCAAATATATAGTAGGTCAGCTACTCAGTATAAATTGGATTCAGAGGAGAATGCTTGGAAACAATGGAATTTATCCTCCTTGAGTCTCTTCTTAGAATGGTGATGTTCTCAGCAGGTATATTCTATCAGCGGCTGCTGTTAAATTTTGCAAAATAAAAATTGACAATTTTTTTATTGTTGGAACAGCTCTTGATGTTGTGTAGTTTCCTCAATGATCTTTAGAGTGCTAGTCTAGACCTGTGATGGTGAATCTATGGCACACGTGCCACAGGTGGCACATGGAGCCATATCTGCCGGCACGTGAGCCGTTACTCTAGCTCAGCTCCAGTGTGTATGTATGCGCTGGCCAACTGATTTTGGGCTTGCACAGAGGCTCTGGGTGGGTGTTTTTGGCCTCCCCAGGCTCCAAGAAAGCCTCTGGAGCCTGAGGAGGGTGAAAAACGGACCCATCGGGCCCAACAGAAGTCAGGAAATGGGCCATTTCCGGCCTCCAGAGGACCTTTGAGGGGTGGGGGAGGCAGTTTCACCCTCCATGAAAGAAAGCCTCTGGAAGTCGGGAAACAGGGCAGCGGGGGAGG
>JANHGD010008300.1:38124-48249 GCA_027560375.1 Imantodes cenchoa | reverse complement strand
AAAAAATATGGTAACTTACAGTATTTGTTTTTATGATCTGATATAGCAGTTTTTCCAAGTAGCTCATAATATCCTACTGATGCACAGCTTGTGTAGTTATGGTAAATAGCATAAATGCATTAGTCAATGCATAACAAGGCTCAACTGCATCTTTATTGTTTGAGTTTTCCTTTAAAACTGTATTAGTCTGCATAAAATGATAAGCATAATATTGTATCATAATTGTACTGTATACATTGCACTGAAAATTAAATGGGAGTCAATTTAAAAATATTTATTTTATTTTTACATAGAATCTTTTTGAATAGATAATGATCTAGTTTGCTTATTGATCAGATAGACCAGTATTAGCTGTTTCAGTTTAGTAGAGGCTTAATGTATTGACTTCAAGTGATGCATGTACATAATTTTGCTACATGCAGAAAAGTGACCCAATTACTAAGAATGTTGTGATAGATAATTGTAAATGATTCAGAATTTAGGAACCGAATCCTGGCAACAGTGACTTATCCTTGTTTTACCTTAACTAGTATATTATAACATTCATACAACACTTTGAAATGATTAGTTGAGATGGAATAATTCATTTTCTCATTATAAAAATCTATACATTTAATAAAATTATATTCATTTTAATTGTTATATACCTGGAAATCTGAATACAATGACACTTTAGTGACAGCTGTGTTATAGATCTTATACATGTTTGCTTGTTAGTGTGTGTAATATTGACACTGGAATGTTTCTTTCTTTTGTTAGCAAACTTGACAGGCCACACAGAGAAGGTGGGCATTGAGAACTTTGAACTCCTGAAAATTCTTGGGACAGGAGGTATGAATTATTTAATGTTGCTAATAAAGCATGAATGTACTTCTTAAAACATTAACCAATAAAATTCTATTTTACAGATAAATATTTTGAGTGGGTGGGATAGGCAGTAAGAGGTATCAATAGAGCAAAATCTTCCCAACTAAAGCAATCAGGCAAGGAAGTATAATTTTTAAATTATTTATTAGATTACGTTCTTCTTTTCAGTTAGGAGCTCATGGCAGTGTAAATTTTGCTCCCTCCTAGTTTTTAATCACCCAATGAGATCCATAAATGAAGGTTGGTTAGAATTGGTCTCTCCACTCCAATTCCAACACTTACTTTCCAAGGCCACTTCACTTCACGCAAACCAAACATTCCAAACTTCATTTTGGAAAGGCTGAAATAGCAGCAAAGTCAAGTACAGACTGACTCAGTTCAAAGAGTCAGGAAAAACATTCTAGGCAACTGGTAATAGAAATAAATGACTATAACTCTTGTTTTCAGTACTGGATCATTTCCATATGCTTCATTTTATATTCGATATTTAAAATCTCTGCTTTAACGTGGTTGGAGTACAGTTGTTCAATTCAGAATTGGTCTAGTCAGGAGCAACAGTGACTGAATTATTCTCAAGAAGCTTTTTCCTACAGTCTTGTGCTTCTTTGCTTCTCAGCCTTCTGGTTTGATCTGTTGCCATTCCTCTTGCAGATTTAAATAGTTGAAAATCCTGATTGGGATTTGTTGCTGTGGTATTTCAGTTAAAGTTCTAAATCTTCCTTGCTTGCAGTGCTAAGTCTAACAGTCCTTTGGAATGGGCGGCATACAAATTTGTTAAATAAATAAATAAATAAATTCTGGTTCCCATCACTTCCCAAGGCCTGATCTCTCCTGTAGTGAATGGCACTGACATCAATAAACAATGTATAAAAAAGTAATATGTATAAATGTTAAATTATATTTAATTACTTCAAACCCTGGGAGGAAACATTACTAGTAGTCCTTGAGTTATGACAGTTGAATTAACAACAGTTTAAAGTTACGGCACCTCCTCCAGGTGCTTACAACCTGGTCCTGAACTTATGTATGTTGCAGCACTACAGCGGTGGTTCGCCCTTATGACCGACCTCAGAGACGCTGCAACGTGCCCCTACCTATTTCCTTCTGATCTTGCCCTGTCAGGTCCTCACAGGCACTGGGCCTGCTTTGCTAGCCCACAGGGTTCCACGTGCTCCTCCCCACCCCATCACCGATCGTTCAGTTTTGAAGATCTCTAGAACTCAAGAAGTGAAGCTAGGAAAGAAGAACAGGCTGGGCCACATGGCAGAAAAACAGCCATCTTTTTCTTGGACGTTGGCAAAGCTGTTTTCCTTTCATTGTTGCCAGATACTAGACTTCTCCCCTTTGCAAAAGCACTTTTGTGGATAGGGGAAAAGTGCAAGGACACACACAAATGCCTGCTTCCCCTTCATAAAAGCGCGCACGCACCCACATACTTTTGCCCTTCATTAAAGTGCTTTTGTGAAGAGGGTAAGAATGCACAGACACAAGCTTGTAAGAAGGACAGGTTTTCTGTTGGCTGCATGTCTTCTCTCTCCCAACATTAACTCCACTAGTGTAAGACTATATATAGGCCCAAATGCCCTGAAGTATATATATGCCCCAAATAGTTGTCTGCCCAAATGCATTATCTCTAATATGATGTACAGTATATATTACTGTGGCCACCTAATGAGAAGGAAGGCATCATTGGAGCAGAGCTTAATGCTGGGGAAGATTGAGGGCAAAAGAAGAAGGGGATGACAGAGAATGTGATGGCTGGGTGGAGTCACTGAAAACAGTCAGCATGAGCATAAATGGCCTCCGGGGGATGGTAGAGGACAGGAAGCCCTGGAGAAATGTTGTCAATGGGGTCGCGATGAGTGGGACACAACTTCGCAACTAACAACAACAAATATATTTCGGAGATAATTAGTTACATCAGAGATTTAACCTGGAACCTTTTAAATGCAAAGCTTATTTTGTGCCAATGACTTTTTGCTATTAAAAAGATAAGTAATTAAATCTTCAGTAACAATTTAAACAGCAAAGCAAAACCTTTATTGTCTTCTAAGCAGTTAGTTTTGAAAGAGCAAATAAGGAAAAGTAGTATGGACAAAAAGCTGCTCCTACAGATTTGCTTTAAAAAATAACCACTATCATATTAGCAAGGAACCACAGGGAAGTTCTTTTCCCTTAAGCCGCAGGCCTTGTATACCTTGCAACACAGAATTACTATTGTAGAGATTGTGAAACATGTTAAATACTTCAGAGTGCTATAAAGACGTGAAGGGTATTGCTTGATGGATTCTGTACATCTTTGCATTGGGCCTATGAAAAGGTGAAATCTACCTGCCTAAAACCTGAATGGATCTGTACAATTCTGGAGTATAGAACTATCTAGAAAATAAATATTATCTGATGAATCATCAGATTTATTTCCTAGTTTACAGCAATAAGTAGGTCTTTCAAATTGCTCATATTTTTATCAAGTTAGTAACTGAATACAATTGTGATGTTGGCCAATATACTTCCAGTTGCTTCTTGAGAGTTACTTGTTAGTGAGGACTTCCCTGTTTACTTGGTGCTTATCTTAATGCCTTTTCAATGGTAGCTAATTTTTTTATAAGACTAAATCTGTCATCAGGCGTCAACTACTATCTGGTGCCATTCATCCAGATACTATCCTAGCTTCTGGTACAACATGTTACACTGCTGCTTATAAAATAGATCTGGACTCAAAATAAATAGCAGGGAACGCAGGGGGACTTCCTTCTAAGTAGACATGTGGCAGTTGAATTAGTATAGTGTTTCAAATCTGAATCTACATGCAAACTAGTAAAGGATTATTGAATCATCCTATGCATAGTCCAATTGTGTCGAACTACTTTATTTTATTGTCATCTCATGAGGTATAAAAAGCAAAAGCAGCTACGAGAGGAAAAAATCCAAACAGCATCTAGAAAATCCATGTTCTTTAAAATGTGGCTGTTTTTCCAAGACATGTTCAATCAGCAAGTTGGTGGATCGAGAAAGGGAGGAAGAGGAATCAGTATGTCTAGTATTCAACTGTATACCTTTGATGAAGTGTGGGAGCATATTTCTCTAAAGTCTTCATGAAAGGAAGAAAAACCAATAATCATTGTCTCCCAGCATTTTTTGAAATTAAAACCAAGTACCTTAAACAAAATATTTAGGTACCTTGAAATATAAGCAAGAGATTAATCTGGTAAACTTTATTTGCAAAGGTGGAAATGATTGTATTAAATAAAAAGAATAATAAGGTTGATTTTTTTCTATACAATTGGTACTGTTTTGAGATTTATTTTTATTACCTTTGTAAGCCTATTAGTATGCCTATTTTCTTGTTTTTCAGGTGCTCCATTTTAACTCTGATAGCTTTCTTCTCAGACTCTTGTTAAGGATTAGGATTTTACATTTATTAAATATTTAATAAAATATTAAAATAATATTTTATGTGTTAATCAAATCAAGAAGATAAACAAATGACATTGGGTTTAAAGATTTATGTTGTTAAGTTTGTTATTTTGGAAATAGCTTGATTTGAGCACTCTGCTGTGGAGGTGGAATTATGATGGGAGGTTGGCTACTACTATTTTATACCTGTGCAATATTTTTGGTTTTAGCTTATGGAAAGGTATTTCTGGTGAGGAAAATCAGTGGTCATGATGCTGGCAAATTGTATGCAATGAAGGTATTAAAAAAGGCAACAATAATTCAAAAAGCCAAAACAACGGAACATACAAAGACTGAACGACAAGTACTAGAGCACATTCGACAGTCTCCATTTTTGGTCACTTTGCATTACGCTTTCCAGACAGATACAAAACTTCATCTCATTTTGGGTAAGTGTAAAATGGAAAGAACCATAGAAGGAATGGAAAAAATAAAGTCTATTTTCATTTGCTGCTCCTCCCTCCCTCCCAATGGTATGTGTTTTGGATATACACAACAGAACAGTTACCACAAAGAATCAAATTGATACACTATCACTCTTTGCTACCATCTAATGCTCTTATGGGAGTTTTGCAGTTTAGTTACTACTGATAATCCTTGACTTTCGACCACAATTGAGTCCCAAAATTCTGTTACTAAGTGAGACAATTGTTGAGTTAGTTTTGCCCCATTTTATAACCGTGTAAGTGAATCACTATAATTGTTAAGTTCGTAGCATGGATGTTAAGTGAATCTGACTTTCCTATTGACTTTGCTTGTGAGAAAGTTGCAAAAGGAGATCATTGACCCTGGGACACTGCAACTGTTACAAATATGAACCAGTTGCCAAGTGTCTAAATTTTGATCCCATGACCAAGGGATGCTGCAATGTCACATGGAAAACATATCACATTTTTCAGTGCTGCTGTAACCTCAACAGTCACTAAACAAATGGTTATAAGTGAAGGACAATTTGTATAGTCCAAGTCTCTTGCCTTTATTTCTTTGTAATTTCTTGACTTTGCACAACAAATTGATTCATGAAATATTCATCCTGGTAGAATCTGCTAACTAAGCAAAGACTACTGAACCTAATTTTAGTCTGGTATAAAATACAGTCCCAGTATTTTTTAAAGAAAACTTTTAATTATTATATTTTACAGAGATAACTACAACTATGTTGAGGGTTTTAAAAAAAACTTTTCAATTATTTTAAAGCAGGTCTGAGGGGATGGGCAGGGGTTTTTTGGGTAAAATTTTTATTTAACATATTTCACATAATCATCAATACATATACCATAAAATCTTATCAAATTTTTTTCATCCGTTTCATATTATTTGCCAAAATACAATGAAGAAATACGATAATCTTACATCTATTATTCCTCAGTTGCCTGTCTGTTTTCCCATATCAAGTCTTATTACTCCTCTCCCTCTCTCCTTCTCCCTTACCCTACCTTCTTTCTCCTTCTCTCCCTTCATCCTACATCCCCTTCCTCCATCTTTCCCTCTCTACCTCTCCCCTCCTCACCTCTATCATCTTCTTCTCTCCTCTTCTCTTCCTTTCTTCTAACCTCCTTCCCTTCTCCTACCCATACTCTTCTTTCTCCCCTCCTCTTCTCTACTTCCTCTACCTCCCGGGAGATGGGCAGTTTAGAAATAGGAACTATAAATAAATAAGTAAAAAAAGACAGCCTATAATTGAGACATTTATGGCATTCATGTGAGAGTCCAAATAATTTTCCAAAGGAAGCAACTGTGGCTAGTGATAAAGCACAAAGGAAACAAAACAGTATGTGCAACATTTGCTACAATGTGGTATAAAATGTATTTTTGGAATCAATTCAGAAATTTTGCAGATCCCTAATAAATAACTTGATTTCCTGCATCTTAGATTACATAAATGGAGGAGAACTTTTTACCCATCTTTCACAAAGAGAGAGATTTAATGAAGATGAGGTACAGATATATATTGGGGAGATTGTTTTGGCATTGGAACACCTTCACAAGGTGAGGCCAAATTTTCATCTTTTTTGAAATAAATTTATTGAAAGGAAAAATGTAAGTGAAATTAGATTTTCTAATCTAATTTTACAATGGTGTTTTCACTTTGAGTGGAGACACAAAAATCTGTATTTAACAGCTCACTACTGTATATGATAGTTTGTGGAATATGTTTATTTGAAATATATGGTTACATGCCAACATTTGAACATATTTTAATTAACTCTGCTCAATAATGTACAATTATTTTTAATTTTTTTCCAGTTGGGAATTATCTATCGTGATATAAAACTTGAAAATATTCTTCTTGACTCAGATGGACATGTAGTTCTGACAGACTTTGGGCTGAGTAAGGAATTTGTTAATGATGAAGTAAGTATCTGCATAGTAAGTAACTCTCTAAATAAGCCAGAAAATCCAGGTATTGAACCTTTCTCCTTTTTCCATTGAGATGAGATTCAGGGATCAGATGTACCTTGTGGGATAATGTGTGGAGTGAGAGAGAAATGATATTATTAAATTAAATAGAAAGATGTAAATCCTAGTAATATGTTTTCTCCTTGTTTTTCCCCCTGTGATTGTGGTATCAGTTATTCTATTGGTTATAATCTCATACATTTTTTTCAGAATGAAAGAGCTTATTCTTTCTGTGGAACTATAGAATATATGGCTCCAGATATCGTCAGAGGAGGGAATAAAGGACATGATAAAGTAGGTTTTTGATTAAAATGAATATAATTTGAATATTTACTGATTTGGAGACAGTTTAGTATAGTAGTTAAGACCAAAAAGCTGGGAATTCTAGTTTGATTTAGGTCAAATCAGCTGAATGGCATTAGGCCAGTCATGCTCTCTCAGCCTTAAGAAATCCTTATTTAGTTGACAGGAGTAGAATTTTGGGATAAAAAAAATAGAACCATTTTTAATTTTGCATATGTACTAGAGGAGAGCGTAATGGGAAACACGTGAGGTTAAAACTTTCCTTAGCTCATTTTCAAATTGTCATATTGTTATATATTGGTGTCTGAATACTCTGAATAAATATTAATATCTGTTTTAAGGACTAATAACAATAGGTTTCAATTTACATGCAATTTATTTGCATGTAAGCTATAGCTCACATTTGGTACATTTTATTTTATAAATTAATTTTTTTCATATACCGGTACTTCATATTTTAAAAAATAAATATATAGTTTATTGATATTTCTTAGAGGAGTTGCATTAATAATCTTCATTGATATGTAATTATTTTATAGGCTGTTGATTGGTGGAGCTTAGGTGTTCTTATGTATGAATTATTGACTGGAGCATCACCTTTTACAGTTGATGGGGAGAGAAATTCACAAACTGATATATCCAGGTAAGTTATCAATTCAAATGAAGACATCAGAGGATGTCCTTGTATTTGTGTATCAGGTAAATTTTATTGAATTGTTTTTAAAAGGATAATATTATGTTTCCTCAAAATACACTTGTCATTACTTGTTGTGTTTATTGTTAGGTTCAACAAAGATGGCATCCCTCAGTTTATAACATAGAAGCAGTAAAAATACATAACAGTTGTTAAAAACATAACTATAAAGCAGAAAGTATAATGGTATTAATTCCTTAAGGTTCTTCAGAACAACTCCTGTCTTTAGGGCCTTCTAATTGACAATCTCCAGGAAACTGTTCCATAAGATAGGAGCGGCCACAGAGGAACATTGCATTAGGGGCAAAAATGTCCTCTGTGATATAAAGCAGACATATTACCTGTGGTTATATCTTGGATAGAGATATCCTTACTTCAGTAGTCCACATTATGATAAACTCTCATGTAGATTATTGTAAAGTGAATGGAGGTGCACTGTACTTCATTGTCATGTTTTAATTTATTATATTTTAATGTTTTGTGTCCTTACTTGTAAGTTAACTTTGAGGCTTTGATATGGAATATCTTATAAGTCAGACAAATAAATTGTCTAATAAATCTTTAATAATGATGATCTACATGGGTTATTTTACAAAATATGGTTACTAGAGTATCAACTTCAACTGGAAATTAGGCATCATGTTTATATAATATCAGTATTATAATACACTAGCCAATAAATTACGCCAATTAAATCAGTGAAGATAATGTAATCTTCACTTATTTCATTGGCCTAATTCATTGGCTAGTGTATTATAATTTTGGTTTGTTTGGGGGTTGAATTAAAAATACTAGAATTTTAGCTGCTTCACAATTTAGTGTACAATGGCATACCTTTTTCCTTCCTGCATATTTCTGCTTAAGCAGTACAGCCATTTTTGGTGGCCTTCCTGTCTTGGTACTAAGAAGAAAAAAAAGCAAAGCCAATCAAGAAATGTTAGGAACAATTTCTTACTTATTACATGGCCTTTTATTTATTTATTTCTAAAGTTAGGGTTGCAGTAGTTTTATTTCTATTGGTTTATCTCTGCTTTTAAGTAACTGCTCTTGTATTGTTTGAATAAATCAGTTTTTACTGTTTTTAATTTTTTTAAATAAATAGATAATACAGTATATTTTAACTGCAGTTTGTTGCCTTGTTTATTTTTACAGCTATTATTGCAGGGCAATGAATACATTTTAGTAAGTTTTAAAATTATTTTGAATTCCCAAATAATCAACTATCATTTTACTTCAGGAGAATATTAAAAAGTGAACCTCCATATCCACAAGAAATGACTGCATCAGCTAAAGATTTAATTCAGTGTCTTCTAATGAAAGATCCTAAGAAAAGACTGGGTTGTGGTTCAGGGAGTGCTGATGAAATCAAACAACATTCCTTCTTCAAGGTAAAATCAATTTTGTCTTTGTTATAAATTACTCATTTTTATATTGGCTATTTTTTAGATACTAATAGATATTTTAGATATTAATCCCTGGAGAGAGACATCAGATTTCTTCTGTACAGTATTTAAGTGCCCTCAGAAGCAGAATAACATATTTCAGCAGAACCTTTAACCTGAATTTCGCTAATTGTTCTAGAATAAAGTACTGTAAGTTTTTCCTTTCTATATTTTAAAGACATTTTAATTATGGGTAAATCGTTTCACAGTTTGGCATGTGGTAAAAGACAACACAATTGCCTCTGTCATTCCCTTTACCATTTGGGTTTTAGAGCAGACGGGGAACACTTAAGAAATGTAGGTAAGGGTCTTACTTTCTAAGAACATCTGTTTCAAATTATGCTAATAAATGAAGCTTTTGCATTGTTCGATAGGGTACAAGCCTGGTAATCTCAAAAGGTGAACTTTTCGGCACTGCCCCTATCTCTATGGGAGCCATATTAAATGCAGGGTATGACTCTAATCAATCAATCAATAATGCCTCCTTACTTTTTCAAAAATATATGAATACTTTTCCTCAGTATTATTGCCATTATTTGTAATACATCAAGCAGTTTCTTTGAATGGTGATCATGATGAACCATTCAGCAATTCATCTTTGACTATATTTGCCAGTAATACAGGTAGTCCTCGACTTATGACTGAAATTGAGCCCAAAATTTATGTTGCTAAGTGAGAGAATTGTCAAATGAATTTTGCCCCACATTCTGACTTTTCTTGCCACAGTTATTACGTGAATTGCTGTAGTTGTTGTTAGTGACACGGTTGTTAAGTAAATCGGGCTTCCCCATTGACTTTGCTTGTCAGAAAGTCGCAAAAGGTAATCACATGACCCCAGGACACTGCAACCATCATAAATATGAGTCAGTTGCCAAGCATCCAAATTTTTATCACATGACCATGGGGATGCTGCAATGGTTTTAAGTGTGCAAAATGGTCATAAGTCGTTTTTTTTCAGTCCCA